>WBMV01006425.1:73133-93501 GCA_013396655.1 Campylorhamphus procurvoides | reverse complement strand
CCAATAAAGGATGGAGATTTTTCCTTGGCCCTATTTATGTTGTTAATATATATATGAAAAACTTTTAATTACCTTTCACAGTAGTGGCTAGATGGAGTTTTAGCTGAGCTTTCACCTTTCTAATTTTCTCTGTGCATTACCACCTGACTTTCCTGTAATCTCCCTGAGTTGGCTGCCCCTTCTTACAAAGATCATAAGCCCACTTTTTATCCCTGAGTTCCTGCAAAAGCTACCCATTCAACCTGGCTGACCTTTTCTCCTGTTGGCTTGTCTTTCAGCACAGAGGGGTGGCCTGCTTCTGTACCTCTTAAGATTTCTTTCTTAAAGGATGTCAGGGCTTTCTGGACCCCATTGTTGTTATGGATTGTTTACCAAGGAACTCTCAGAGCCAGTGTCCTGAACAGACTCAGGTCTGCACTCTGGAATTCCAAGGCAGAGGTTTTGTTCACCCTCTTCCTTGCTTCAGCAACAATCAAAACCTCTCATTTCATGATTTCTGTGAGCAAGACAGCCTCCAACCACCACGAACAGCTAAAGCGCATTTTTCCCCTGCATGTCACACCTCAACTATAAACTCTGTGCAGGACTTTGTGCAGAAGTAAAAAGCAAGATCTAACCAGAGTGACATTCCATTAAGCTGGAGAAGAATATATTTTGACAGTTATGAGTAAAAACTAATTTCTCTTCTAACTTATGAAAAACACTGCCTTCCTTATACAAGCTGTGAACTGAAAGACAGAAAAATTGCCACGTTTTAAAATATGGAATCAATCTTTATGACCTATGAGCAGGACTGGTAGTTTTGTTAGTTGTGCAAGCAGTCTAAATTCTCCTGACAAGATAACAAAAGTGCTCAAACACGATTCCAACAGTACTGGTTAGTTATAGTCATAAATTTGTGAAGAAGCTTTAATACATGTGATAATACTTCACTTTTCAACAGGGTCTGTTACCTAACACAGAAGACTTACAGGTATTAATTGAGCTTTACAAAATCCTTGTGAAGTAAGTGTAAAAAATATAGTGATGCTAAGTTCAGACAAAAGATTATCTGAAAAGTTAAGCAACTTGCCAGTACAGTAACCCAGTGCCTGAGCTAGAAATACAGCTCTCCAGTAAATGCTCTAAGTCTTTAGGCTGCACTGGATTACAGTTCACTGGAACTCAGATGAACTTAAAGCAGCCCTAATACACATGGAAAATATGCCTCAATGTCTTCTGTCAGCAAATTGCAAGGCAGCAAGTCAGCCACACTGGAACTTACCAGAGAATTTGATGCTGGAGCAGTTGGGTTCAATAATGCAACTAATTATACTTGATGTGGCATTATATGAGAGGGTTCTCCAGCACAGACAGAAATTACATGGTTGTTTTGAGAGTAGGAGAATCCCATCTTGGGAAAGTCAGTTGAGTATTCAGGCTTGACTTTGAAGCCTTTGATGAGAGAATCATGTCTGGTCTAATCTCTGAATGGCAGGTTCATAAATGCACACACTACAGTTGATATGTTAATGGACACATTATGCTCTGCTGATTTTCTTTGCCCTGCTTATTCAATTTCTTTAGGGACAGCCAGAGATGAAAGAGAAAAATGTTGTAAAGACCAAAAAGAGATCTGCAGCCCCTCTTGTTATCAAGCAAAGTACTAGAAATGTACAGCAGCTCATGTGACTTAAAGGCCATGTAGCATAAGAGAATACCACTCTTTTAAATGGAAACCTGTCCATGGGAAGTAAATGTAGATCAGTGAAGATACAATGCCACTGAGAAATACAGGCTTCTGTCATTGCTCACTTTGCTGTCACATCTGTAGAAATCATTTGCTACCAATTTTGACTTCCTCTCCTGCTTTATGTCATGTATTACTTAAAAGCAGAAGAACAACTGGCTTCACTTCTTGCTAGGGAATTCTTCCAGAGCAGGATGAAGCAAGTCTTTAGCAATTGCAAATGGATGGTGAAAACAGAGGTTGCTATGGTGCTGTATGTGTTACTGATAGCTGCCACAACAGCACTGGAACTCTGGGCAGCTGGGCCAAAAGTCAGGGTAGCTTATGAATTGTGTTAATGCAAAGCCATGCTTTTGACTGGTTCTATTTGAGTGAAGGCGACTGACTTTCTTTGCATCCAGCAGGATAGAAAATTCTCTCTGTAGCCATTAACAACAGCTGGTACAGAAGATTACCAAGTCCTTAATAAAAAAATATTTGGAATCTTTATTTATGCCTCTTCCAAGTCAAGTAACTTCATAATGATAATTTCATTTCAGGTCCCACAGGAAAATCTTCCCTCTTTAAAATCTCTGAGTTTAATTGGTACATGCTTTTCTTTTACAAAAGATAAAGTAAAATTTTTATCTTGAATTCATAGGCAGGATGTTTTTGCCAGTTTTATAGCCATAAAAACATTAATCTTTCCATTGATGACTGAAAACAAAAGGTTCATTAGGGCCTGGGTTGCCTGGACTGCTGTATATCTCTTGTAGCTATACAAGTGAATTTTCTCATTTTCAAATGTCCTCTCTTGTGTCAAAAGCTTAACTACATTAATTCAGGGATATGCCATGGTGTGAAAAAGAGCACCGAGCTGTGGTGTTGGCATTTGTCCCCAGCAATGCCAGTCTCCTGTTTGGTGGTCTATGGTGCATGACCTTCCAGTTTAGTAAGTCTGAACGTCCTTTGCTCTTTGCCTACTGAAATGCTACACACTCTTGCCCCAGTGGGATTCTGTCTTGATTAGACATAAAGAGGTGTTCAAAGAATGAACAAGAAGGTTTATATGTGCACATAGAGAGTGAAAAATAAGACAAGTGTAAGAACCCACTTTATGCTCTGTGTTACGCTACCCTCTCTCTATCCTCCCCTACCAAAGTGTAAAAGGAACCAAAAGTCTCCAAACAGATACTCTGCTCTCCCTTATGACCTTGGTTGGAATTGCAAATACAGCTGACATCTGATAATGGATTTGGAAGCTGTCTCCTGTTATATGAAGATGCACTGTTTCTCCTCAGCCCTTCCAGTTTGGATGTATCTGTTAACTGACCAAGGGAGCACTCTTCTTTGATCTGGATGTTTGGAAAACCTTCAGCTTAGTCTACTACTGCATGACTCTGAGGCACAGATTGTCCTTTTTAACATGCTGTTGTGCCCATAAATGCTTGTCAAGTATTTGTTGTTTACCATAAATGTCCCCAAAAGTACCATCTGGCAAATATATTCAGTTATAAATCTAAATCATTATTACGGCACTATAAAATTGCCTTCAACTGACTAGGTCAGGTCAGTAGATAAGTTGTGATAATTTTTGCACATATTTTGTGTTGCACAACTCTATGCTTTGGATTCTTGTTGCAAAGACTCCAGACACAGCAAAAAAAATATTGCATATGGATTAGTTAATATTTGTATGAACCCTTTATGCCATTTCATCCACCTCTTTAGGTGATTACATGCATAGTGAGATCCTAATGATGTGTAAGGTACTCTGTTCTTCAAGGTAGACTGTCCTTATATGCACTCTATATGTCTTGATGATCTGCCTTCAGATCTATCTTGCTAGCAAAACACTTGGTCCCTTTCTTTGTGCTCTGGGGAAGTCAACTGGATAGCAAACAGCTTGCATTGCTTGATGCTCCTGCCCCCTCAGAGAGCTTGATGCCTCAGCTGGACACAGGACACTGGACACTTTGGTTCTGTCCTTAGACTGTCTTTGGTCCCTAGGTCAATGGATACTGGGAGCACAGTGAGACTCACACATGTTCTGTGCAGGGTCTCAGAGACCTTCCTGGAAACGTTAGGAATGGATTATCTTAATGGACTTTGAAGATCCTTTTAATCACTGGTTTGCAGTGTGTGATGGTGTTAAAAACTGTTTTGTGCATTGGGTATAAGAAAACAAAATAACTTACTCAGAGCTCTGATTATCCAAGCAATTAATTAATCATTGAGCTGTTATAACTGAAAGTGTATTGCAATTTGGCATAATTTGTTTAATAGTAATACATTAAGATAGTAAGTTCTGAAAAAAAGCGAGACACTTTCTGAACTTTGTTCAGACAGGCATTTTATTGTTGCAGAGCAGTTCATAAACTAAAATAATACAACTCCCTCCTATGTGGTAATTGCAAAAATTGCATCAATAGCAAAGAAAGAAAAAAAATGAGATGCAGGTACAGATAAATAGACACAGACCTTTGAAGATGAAAAGATAGACATAACCCTGAAATAAAGAAAGTAAGAAATAGCTTGCACAAGGAAAATACCTTTTAATAGTATACACTTGCTTTATAGGAGACTGGGCTGGGGAACAGAAGAACAGAAACCTGAAATTGTGCTGTGTAGCTGTCTCTAAGGCAGACTTCAAAGCCCTAATTACAAAGCCTACACTGGTCATAACGCATTATGTTATCAGAGAATGTGTACTAATAACTTAGAAAATAAGGGAATAGATAGGTTTCAGATGGTTATTTCCTGCATACAAGGCAAGGGAATGGATTTACTCAGGAAACAGGTGATGTGAAATTTGTTTCAGTTGATCACTGTTTCATGCTTGTGCTATAGTTTTCTAACCAAAGAGACAACTATCTCTAACACTGTCATATAAAACTATGTGCTGATTTTGGCCAGTATGGGGTTAATTTTTGCAGCATCCAGGAGGGGGCATGGCTATGACCCGGTTGTTATTCTATACCACTTCACATAATTTTCTGGGAACAAGGGAAAGGCTGCCTTCTGTGTCAGGGTAGCCTGGAAGTGGTTGGGTATTGTTGGGCTCTGTGTGGTATTAGTGGTGAGCATTTACATGTGAATCACTTGCCTCTCTTGTACACTTTTGTTATTAATATTATATATGTGTGTGTTACTGTTTGTTTTCTTATCTCATTGCTGTTTCCAGTAAATTGTTCCTGTCTCAAACCATGATCTTTCCCTTTCGTGCTTTCAATTCTCTTCTCCAATGTGCTGCAGGGGAGGGGGATGGAGAGAGGTAAGAGAGTGAGTATTGCATGATTTGGTGTGGTTTCAGTGGGAATACTAAACTGGAGAATACCATTCCTAAACCACAATAAACTGTTAATAAGAACAAGTACAAGAGTGTCTAGTTTTATAACTTAAGTAGACTTACAATTCAGCCGCCAGTGAGACTTGAAAAATAAGAGAAACAAGACTAATACATTGTGCTAGAGGAAATTTTATTAGCATGATGGTAAATGACAAAATGGAATAAAATATTTGGGAGGATAAACAAAAGATATAGAATAAAGGAATAATTAGTATCAAGAGGATTGGCATAACCATCAGTGCATGCTGTTCCTCATACACTGAACAGAATGCCAGAGCTTGTCATTGACGGTAATAGAAATGGAAGCTGAGTCCTTCAAGGAAGCTGAATCTGCAAAAACTAACAGACTAGAAGGCCCTATGAAAGAGAGAACCAGAAAAAGTAGTGTAGAGCAGGGAAGAGATACAGCCATGGAATCAAACATTAAATGTGGAGGAGAAATGTTAATAATTACATAGTGAAGTCAAGAGCATAAAAGATTAGAAAAGTAATATTGGCAAATGAAATAAATACTCTGAGATTAAGATAATAGAATTTCCAGGAAAGTGGAAAGAGAGATGAGAACTCAGTAAAGAAACGAGAAAGGCCTCTAAGAGCAGGCTGGATTAATTTGCTGTCAGAAATGTTGAAAATTGCTAAAGCATCTTTTAAAGCTGTGCCTCAACAACAACAAAATAAAAACAAAACCAAAAAAACCCCAACCAAACAAAAAACCCCAAACAAGAAAACCCTACAAAAGCCCCCAAAACTCACTAAAACAAAACAAAACATTCATTACAAATAAAGAATCTATCAAACCATGGATCACGTGAAATATGCAAAAATGCTGCTGACTCTTAGAGTGACATAATTATTAACCCATAGATTCATTGAGAAAGGGAAGTTGACTTCCTTAATAAAGACCTAGTTCGGAAGCAGTATGTTACAGTGAAGTCCTTTCCTTCCTGTGAGACTGGACCTTTTATGACCAAATCAGTTTGATTCAGCTTCTGAGTTTTGGATACTGGTCAGTACATTTCTGTCCCTCTGGTTTCTGAGGCAGGACTACAGCTTTTGGGCAGTCAGTTCCGTCTGGATAGGGAGGTTGGGCTGTGTTGGTTGGATACTTTTCCAGAGAGCCTACCTTGTGGTGGAGCTCTTGTTTCTAGTCTTCAGGGATAAAGTAGCAGGCAGGCAAGAAATTTGGGTTTAGCCAAACCACAATCACTTTTACTCTGGAAAACACTAGACAGTTACAAAACAACATCCTGTATGTACCCTCCTCCCCCGCTTAGTGTGATCTCACCTCTCTTGGGAATCCTGTTTTGGACAACATCTTTCCTGACTATTCACCAGCCATGTGGTAGTGGTTTGGCCTTTCTACTCACACGATCAACTTTTGTCGTGGTCTGTCATTCTTTTGTTCACATACTTCAACTAGGAGTGGTGTAGTTTGCATACTCTCCACCCTCCACTGGCTTCTTTACACAATTTGTCAAACCTATGACCTTACTGGTAGAAAACCCCTTTTCCAGTAAAAAATGATTACCAGAGGCCAATGGATCTTGACGGCTTTCTCAAGCAAAGAAGGATATGAGTAAAAGATATGTTAAAATGACATTTCCCAAAGGAGGAGTCATTCCTGGGATAATGTGGATGGAGTCCAGTGCAGAAGTACACTTCTGCTCTATATATTAAAAGAGCAGAAACATGGACATTAAAGTGATTATGCCATGCTGCTGCAGCATAAAGTTTTCCCCCTCACAATCTGCCTGTTTTACCCTTTCCAGACGAATTAGTACTTCCACATTGACAACTTCTTGATGTATTTACAAATGATGCTAGTCAACTGCTAATCCACTCAAGACTGTTCAGGTTGATGAACTTTCATGGTCTGCAGACACCAGGCATTTTCTTACAGAATACATATTGTAATTCTTTCTTCTATGAACGTTTTTCACCTCAGTTTGTCTTCTTTTCTTTATAAATGTTCATTTGGTAGCTAACTGAAAGCCTCTTAGATTGCCTTGGTCCATATCATGGTGCAAATGAATTTGCATCACAGAGAAACACTGCTACTATGTTTGGCTTTAGCTGAGATCTTTGCTGAGTGTTTGAGAAGAGAGGCCAAGGATTTGATTTATCATGGGACTGAATTCTTTTGTTACCTCTCCCATGATCTGGTCTTTACTCAATGAAGGACTCCACCCAATGTTAAATCTGGCACTGTTTTCAAGCAGCATAACACTTGAAACAAAGCAAGGGGAAAAAAAGCACTTAGAATGCTCTTTTAGTTTTCACTTGTAAACATCACCATGGGACTAATTTATTGTGATCATCCTAGCATGCTGTTTTGCAGTAGTATTTTAGAATTCTATTGCAGAACTGTTAAATAGACAAACTTTCCTAAGTTGAGATGAATGGACTAAGGCTGGAAATCTAGAATGGACTGGTGCAAAGGAAAGTGATGGAGAAGATGACAGGTGAATATGTTTTCCCCATGTTGTTATTTTACATGTTACATACTGGTGTGCTTTCACAGAAGAACATTTGGTAAAATATGTGATTCGAGTGACAAAAAATAACCCAAATATGTTTTGCCATCTTTTATTTTTTTGGCTTTATGGAGAGTGTTATCTGCTAGAAGGAACACAGGAATTGTTAGAGCACACAGGAAAGACTGCCTTTTTTTCTGCCTAACTGGGAAAAAGCTCCAGTAATGTTTGTCATGTCTGGTGAAAAAAAGTAGATAAGTACTTATTTCATATTTGGAGAGCTATTCATATTTTTATGTTCTAATACTTCAGGGTTTTTTTCCTCCTGTCTTTTCAAACAGGCCATTGAGGCTACTTTTAGTTGCATGCCACATTAGAGATGTTTGAGATTAAAGTGACTGCAGTGGAAAGAACAGCCAATACTAGAGAAAGAGCATTATAAATCATTTCTGTCTCTGAATCAGTTTTGTCTCAGACATATTTTTGTCTCTATTAAATTGATTCTAGTGCCATTCATGACTAGCCCTGAGTTTGGTAATTTTCCATGGTGAAAACTAAGATGGATAACTTTTTAACAGCTGTAAGAAAACAAAAATGATTCCGTTGTACACATCTGGATGAACTGAAATCCAGCTTTCCAGTCAATCCATTCTCTCTAATGCTATTTTGAGAAATAATCATGCTGTCTTATTTAGGATTATTTTAAATACTCTGGGCTTATTTGCAAGAAATATTATTTCCTGATTTATAGCTCTAGCAGCCCTATTGACTTATATGGAGAGTAAAACAGTGTCTGACTCATTGCCATTCTCAAAGGTATGTAAATAGCAGCTGTCAGTACAAACAAGACTGCAAAGAACCTTCCTTTAGAGGCCATGCATGAAGTCTGGCTGTTTACTCACTGTTGGAAGGAAAGTGGCCAATGTGTTCCCTGTAGACACTGATACAAAGCCAGTATCTCATGACAAGGCAACTCTCTGTCAGATCATTTGAAGGGGTGTTTGATCCAGGAGTGCATTTTACTATTTTTATAGATTATGAACTGTTGCCTGGTGTAGCCCTGCTGAAGGCAGTAGAGCTGTCCTGGGAAGCTGAACTCTTTTTGCCATATGTGAAGTCTTTGTTGTGTGGGGTATGTAGGTAGTAGACGATCACAGGCTGCTTGTGTGGTATACTGTAAAAGATGTAGTTGTGTGATATACAGTGTTGGATGGAATTTGTGACTAGAAAGCACAACTGAATTACTTCACTGGAAAATACAGCCAGCTGGCTTGGCATTTGGACTAATAGAACCTCTTGTGAGAATATTGTTTCAGTCTGAGATACACTGTGTACTTCCAATCAACTAGATGGGAGATAGGAGCCTTGCATAAGGGATAGTATTGAACTGTAGCAGCACTGTACTGAGGAAGGGAGATGATACTGATGTTTTACTGAGGAATGTATCTGAAACAGATCTGGTGGAGTCAAAAGCGTGGAAGATGCTTGAGAGGGCACTGAAAGCTGGCTTTTATTCATGGATCCTTTGAGCAGTGCTACAAGAGAAAGGGAAGAGTTAAAGTTTTTCTGGTTTTTTTTTGTTTGCTTTGCTTTGTTTTGTTTTGTTTTCTTCTTTACCAAGCTCCTCACTGGCAAAACCTCCCATAAGTTAGAAATTGATTGGATATTCAGAAGGGAGGTGAAACAAGGGAAGAGAAAAAGCAGATTAATTTAAACAGCAAATTATTTTAATAACCCTTTTGATAGACACAATTGTCATAAAATCACCATAAATACAGTAGTAGATCCTATGGTCAACAATAGTTTGTGAATTTGTGATGTATTTTGCATAAGTCATGTTTATATCTTAGTCCAAAGTATAGTGTAGAACTAGATACAGCCACATGGTTCTAAAGGAAAAGAGGTGGAGTACAACATGGTGTTGCTAAAACTGATAGTACAGCTTCTGCATAGATAAGAATCACTTTTAAGAGGGAAAGCAGTTGCTCCTGTGAAGTAATCCACAAGCCTCTGTGAGAGTCACACTTCAAAGTTACAGTACTTTGTCTCATCCTATTTTTATTATGTTGCCAGGATTTGCTTTCCTGATCCAAAGCAGTCTGCTTGGCAAGCCTTCTGTTTTGATTTCAGCAGGGCATTTCTTCCTCAGGGCTTCTACCGGTAGTAGTGTATACACCGTTTGCTGCTATTTCCTCTGGTACCCATAGAAGTTTCATCTAGGTTAAAGGTGAAGTGTAGAAGATGAGGAAAACCACATGTACGCTTTTTACCTGAAGGGCAGTCATACCATAAGCTAGATACCTGAGTGCAACATCTGTGGCAATATGCGTCTGACAGGGCAAAGATTTGCTAGAATTGTCCCTCTTCTGCATCTCTATTATTGCCAGCCCTGAAAATGCTCTGCAACATTACAGAATTCACAGGACGTGAAGTAAAATATGACAGGGAAACTAAGATTCTGTTAAATTCTTTTGTTTTTGAATCTCTATCAACAGAAACTACCTCAAAATGGTGCATGTTTGTCTTCTGCCACTTGCAAGCCCCTGTCATTGTTGTTGCTCGTTTATCTGTAGGTGGATGGGAGCCAGTGAATTTCCCCATTCTTTGTAGTTCTGTGGTTGAAGGCACTCCTCTTAGGAGGTGGGAGTTCTTCCTCGTTCTGTGTGTTTCATTATTCATCATTATTTCATCATATTGCAGTATCCTCTGCAACTTGCAGATGTACTTATTGGACAGTTTTTCTATTAGAATTTGAGAATCTAAATAGCTTTAATACCTGATCTCTTCACATGTGTAAATTTTCATAATTTCTTCTGCTTAATTGATTAATTTCTCTTTTTTCTGTCATAAAATGATTATGTTGTACATTGTATCTACAAAATGATTAATGAAAGTCTCTATGGACCTTCTGCTTCCACATACCTAAGAAACAAGATCGAATCAGTTTTAGTGTGCTTTAGCCAACAACAGCATTCTTAGGTAGGAAACAATACATAAGGATTAAAAGGGGAAAAGATGTGGGCATCAGCATGGGACAGGAGGGAGTAAAAAATTTGAAACTAAATAAATTAGTTTGGAAATTAAAAAAGAATAAATTATTTAAGTTAAAGAAGATATTAATTTGAAAAAGGAAGGAAATTAAAATACTTTTTAAAAGTAGACTGGAAACTGAGTATAGAGCTCTATGAGGAGACAAGGGTTTATTAAGAGAAAGACTGGCAAAACCTTACAACATTAGTCTGAACTAGGTTTAGGGATCGAACTCAAAACTTTCACAGAGTCACAACCAGCAAAGTACATAACTAGCTCTTCATATATATCATTTTAAACTGTTACATGATTTATTCTTACCAAGGTATGCTCTCCTGTTGGCTACAGCTGGATTGGGTAAGTGAATAACTGACTTGCAAGAGGAGGTCTATGTAAAAGCAAATGGAAGATACGTTTCCTCTTTAAACTTCCATTGAGGACTTTGCAAACTATTCAGGAATTACATGAGGCCTGAGGCTACTTTTAAGTCTTCAGTGCAGACTTAGGAACAAGTTCAGGCTGTAGTGGGGTAGGGCTAAAGCTCTGGTAATCTTTTAGGCAATTTTTGAAGCAAGTTTGCTAAATTTTAGGTTCCTGTTCTTATGAAGGCCTCTTTAATACTCTTTTTTTTGCTTCATATTGCTTTTAGGTCCACATTCTTAGAGCTGATGCTTCTCCTGACTTCCATAGAAGCAATGGGGTAATGACAATTTTTGATTCTTAATGATTGCTAGTTCCTAGATATAGGCAGAACTCCTAAAGAGAGCAGAAAGGGAGCAAGCAGAACAACATTCATAGAAAAGAAGTGGAAAAAACCAAAAAATAAATAATTACTAGGTTCTCAGTAAAAATTCAGCCTGGGTTGTTGAAATATAAAATTGTTGCAATGAATGTGAGTGAGAATTAAGAGGGGTCACATAGAAGTCCCACCTTGCACTCTCCATTTAGAGGCGAATGTAGGGAGTAGGCCTTGTGTTGTCAGTTTCATATTTATGTGATGCTAGCTCCATGTATTTGCTCCATGGAGAGCAGAGCCATTCCATCCTTGATGGCTGTCAACCCAGACCTTTAAATGATTCCTTGATACCTATGTTGCACAGCAACTTTAGATCATTAAGAACATCCAGATGCTTTATGAAACACGTGATGTGTGGCTTTTCATTTTTCTCTGAAATGGTGTCATCACAAAGAGAGACCACAACTGCAGTGTAGGCATCTCTCCCTGGGGTTTGAAAATATGACACGAAAAAGTCTATCAACTGTAATGGAGTAACTGGTAGGAATGAGTTCACTTGTTTCAAAATGTAATTAGAAAACAGTAATAACACCATTAATGATGATTGTGACATGAAAAACCCCCAAAACCATTGATGTAGATTAATGGCCTTGGTTTTAGTATCCCTCTTTGATAATTGTGATAATGCTAACAAAGCAGAGCCTTTGCAAATTAAAGCTTTTTCTCAAATGAGTAGTCCAGAACAAAGCACCATAGAATTCATCAATAATGGTGTGGTTTGTTTGGATACCTCTCTCAGGTCCTTGTAATCTGTCAAAAAAGTTCCAGGTTAAACTTAATTTTGGGATCAGGTCAGGACATGCAATCAGATTTTTTGTATCACTCACTGTTTAATTAAACTTAGTACAGATAATAAATTAGTGCTTTAATTACCTGCTGGCCTTGGTTTACCTGATAAAATCTGAACAAATCAAACACAAGGTAGTCAAGTCATAAGTGTAATCCTTCAGTGGAAATCACCTTTCATTTTCCATTCTATTTATAAACACTTCTCTCCTAAAAGAAAGAAAACAAGCTGTGATTTAGAATCATTACCTAAATGCTAATAAAAGTCCTGATGTACTGCATGTGCAACCAGTAAATATTGGTCAGCTAAGTGTTCACCATCTGTTCTATTATCCTCACAGTAAATAATCACTGCTGCAGCACTTAAATCAAAACCATGCTTAGAAAACTGTGTTTATTATCAGACAGAGTTCAGTCCAGCTCATCACACTGTTTCAAAATTGATCTTCATCTTTTTTCCATCTGGGAATATTACAAGCAAGTAACGAAACAGCTGTGCACGCACTTGGGGCACCTGAGAGCATTTTTAGACCTCAAGGGTATGTCTGCTTATGCTAGTTAGGCTTTCCATAGTATTTTATGCAACCAGTAAGGATGAACTGTTTGGTGATTGTGCCAGTGCCAGAAAGACAAGCAGCAGCCTTTCTATGGATTGCACAGGGACTCAGTTTAGGCTTAATCAGCTCAGCCTGAGAGCCACACCGTTTACATTGGGTATATTCAGTGGTTGATAGGTATTAGCTTAGTTGCTGCCATCCTAATATGACTTCATATCTTACTTGTACAATCCCGCCAGCAACTGGATATCTAACCTTTCACTGAAGAATACGGAAATTATTTTTAAACCCACTTCCAATTTTCCAGTTATTTTGATTTTTGTCCAGTCTGAAATGTTAGAAATATGCAATTGGGAATGAATGGTTAAGATTATAAAATGATTGTCCTTTCAGTCTGTAGTATTTTTAGTGAGTTAGCCTCAGTGTTTACAAGAGACTCGCAGAGTGAAACCTTCAAAGCTTTAAAGTGAATTGCACCATTTGTATAATTTGCTGAGGAGGAAAATGTTTTTGCTAGGTTCTTGGCACAACTTTCTTTGAAATTGTTAGAGACTTTTTTTTACCAAACAGTGTATATTGTTAAAAGTAAAACTTCCCCTGTGCTCTAAATTTTGTCCAGTTAATCTTTCAGCAGTGCTGAAAACAGAGCTTTAATTAGCAACTTTATCAGTTAACCCAGTCACTCATCCCAGTGCTTATCTGATACTGTGTCCATACAGGCACTTGGGGACATCAGAAAAAGGCCGACTTCTCAGTGGGACAGCTGAGAGGACCTTGGTGGCAGAGGGGAAAAAAGGAGACCACAGAAAAGGATGACATTAAATGGAATTTGATACAAATCCAAAAGGAATTATCTGACCACAGTAGCCTGGGACAGGCATGGATTTCTCTTGTATCTCTCCCTGATCTTCTCTGGTATGTCACCCACAGCAATAGAGACGAAGACAGTGGTCTCTTGCTGTGTGAATGTAGCATCTGACACGATTGAAGTCCTTTGCTGGGGAGGTGCTGACTGAACTGAGAATAAAACCGTGCTGATGCCGTCGTCGCAGGAGCAGCCAGCTCAAGCCAGTGTGGGGCTCTTGGCCAAAACACTCATTAAGCTCTTTTGCTGTCTTCAGCAACAAAGATTTAGGGAGAAATCTGCTCTCCCTACTTGCCTCTAGTTTTTCTGTTTTCTGTTGAAGGGGAAGAGGGTGTGTGTATATATGAGTGCAGTTAAGGGTCTGACATTAGTGCTGGAGAAAGTGGACTCAAAATTGGACATCCTTGCCTGTAAAGGGTACTGGGAAGAGTAATGGGTGAGGACTTTCTGGTGGATGGCCAGAGCAGAGGAAACCCATGCTGATTTGTCTTGGGGATGAAAAGGGAAGGCAATCCTTGATTCCTTGTATGCCTGTCATCACAGACTTCTAGCAGAAAGAGTCTTATGCTCCAGTCCATGTTGCACTCAATCATTAGCAGTATTTGTCATGTGAATACTTCAGTCTGTGCCTGGTGGACTCTGTGACTAGTCAGGCAGATCTGTGGCTTTAGAGGCCACGGGTCGTCCTTTGAAATAAATAAATAACAATAGCCAAGGAGACAGGTGAAAATTAAACAACCAGATGAACTAAAAGAACTGATGTGGTCTGCTTCAGATACTCTTGCTCAGTAGTAAACATGGAAAATACAAAAGAAAATAAGAAAATAAGTGTGGAAATGCAGAACAGATTGCAAAGAATGAAGGCTGTTTATAGAAAAAAAACAAAACCAAACCACTTTATGGGTAGTGCTGGACTTTCATTTTATTCTTCACTTTACTTCATTTGCATTTGTGAAGTGGTCTGTAACGCTTCTTGTGCTCCATTTAGTCTTTCACATGGCATCATTTGTGGTTCAGAATTCTTAGTCACCTCATTTTTTTTCCCCTAAACAAAGAAGCACCATTCATATAGTTGTAAAAATGTTTTGTCAGCAAAAAATCTGTAGCTCTTGCCAATGCAAGAAAGTCTGATATTAAAAGCATGCATGGCTTTGCTATCTTAAGATGAACCCATTAGCATGTGGCTGAAGAGTAAGTTTGAGGGAGAGAAATCGTGTTAAGAGGACGGAGTGACTACCTGGTGCCAAGAAGATATTTTATGCTTGCTCAAGCGGTTTTGATGAGTTGATAGCTGAAATGTTTATGCTTTTATTCACATAGATAGCATACTAAAGAGTTCTATTTTAAACAGCAGATAATCCAAGTGGTGCATTTAGTTTGTGATGTAACTGTGGCTGGTGTTCTAGGGATTGCAGGATTTTCTCCTGCTCTTATTGACTCCTAGCTGGGTCCTGCAAAGCAAGGCCCTTGACTTCTTTCCAACGTGAAAACAAAAAACCGAGAAGACATATACTGGCTGTAAATTTTCTGTTCCTGTTGATGCAGAATAAAAATGGAAAGCACTGTAATGATTTCCACTCCATTGCTAAAATGTGTAGTCACGAAGACTTCTGTTTATAAAAGGAAAATCTGTGTGTTAGGAATGTGTAAGTGTGTAACTCGCTGTTATGCAGGGTTTAGTGAAGCCCAGTTTCAACTGCTGTTTGATTTGATGTAAAAATTTAAATGTCGTCCACAACTTTACTCTGGAGGATCATGATTTTTCATATGTACTGTCACCTCCTTCAAACTATCATATTCGCTACCTTTGATTACTTGTTTTCCCCAACAGCACTTTTCTTTCCTTTTCTAATTCTTTTTCTGCTGCTAAATTTTTGCCCCGGCCTTGATCAGGTATATCCTTGGTATCAGATCTTGGCTGCCTATTAAGGACAGTAGTATATGTGTTTATTCTGACATTGTTAGTCTTTTTCTTTACAATCCTAGAATGTCTAAAGGAATTTTAATATAGAGCGCACACAAAAAGAGCCTACTAACTCTTGCAGTCGCACTTTTCTATGAAGGAGTATTTATTTTGATGTATCTTCTGACACACTCAGAAGGGGCAGTAAACTAGAGCTGTCAAAATAAAACAAGCAGAAAAAGAACAACAAAGTATTTATTTGACATGCATTTACCCTATCTTTAACCACTCTCTGTCTTGCAAATCCTCTCTCCCTGGTGATGATAACTAGACCTATTCTAATAATTTTGATATATATGTAACTGTTCAGACTATTTCAGAAACACCAGAGGCTGGTACAGCTTCTTGTATTTGCTGCAGCTGGGGGAACCTTCCACTGATGAACTTCCCATGCAAGTGAATTCCAAGTGTCTTTGCAGAAAAGCTAGTTGAAAAATTTAAAGTATGTAAACTTTTCGGTCTTTGTCTGCAAAGGAGTGACATTTTACCAAGACACTTGGTAGTTTCTGTGATAGATTATTTAGCTAATGTTATGACAGATCTCAGTGTGTATCATTTATGTCTATTAGTATTTGTCAAGGGCTGCCCAACAGCAGTGACTACCATGTGCCATCTGTTTGGGATAGCTCATGACATCCTAGGATTTTGGCTTCTTGATGCTCTGAGTCTGGATCTTTTTAGTTTGATCTCTCCTGTGACACAGAGCCACAGCCATTTTTCATTCTGTCTTCTCAGAGAGCTATTGCCAAAATTCTAGGGAGTGGATATGTACTATGGGTGATTGCACACTCAGAGCAGGGAAAGGGAGAGAAGTCATTCAGTCCATTCCTGGTTTGTGGCATTCATGAAAGATATTTGTCTAAGCTATTCTTAAATGCTGCCCTGATGAAAATACCACAACTTCCCCAGACAACTGATTCACATTGGTTATTAGCAGGAGGTTTATTCTAATGCTGTCTCAAATATCCCTAGTGACATTTCTTCTACTGATCTTCCTAGTAACAGCCTAGATGCCAGGTAATTGTTGCTCTGTTTTCCATACATCTTCTCTTATCTAAACTAAACAATCCCAAAGTTTGAAGGTCTTTCAATCACTTCTTCCAAGGTAAGTTTTTTCAGATATCATTTTACCATTGCAGAACTCCCCTATATTTTTTCTACATCTGCCCCGTGTATCTCTACAAGTGATTGAGCACATATTGACCAAACTGTCATTGTTTTTTTCTTGGCCTGAAATTTTTCACTTATGTGGAACTTTTAGTGTGCTGTTTGTTGCACATTGTCCTGTATTTATAAAGTGGTTAATCTCTACCAAAGACCATTGTCATTCTCCTTGTCCATTGCATTGGTTTTTTACATAATTTCTCTAAATTGGCAAGATCATATTGAATCTATGACAGCTCTCAAGCTTGATCTTAACCATAAATTTGTAAATCCGTGTCTTTCATCCTCCAGGTTGGCAATTATAGTATCAGCCTCAGGGCAAACTCTTTCATAAGGCTTTATTATTAATTGTTGGCTTTTTTAATGAGTTGTCTGTGAATGTTTTTCTTAATAGCTGTGCTCCCACATTTTAGTCACTTTTTTCAGACTAGGCCTGATCACAGGTGATTTGTGACCAGGTCAGTTCAGTTAGGATTTATTACATCAGGCACAGCATTTTGAAAACCAGTTTGTATGGGTCCAGTGGACTATAAGGTTAAAAATGAAGGTAGCAGATAACTTTGCATTGTCCTGTAACGTTGGAAGCGGTGTCAACAAATAGCCTTATTGAAGTTAAGACTGACAGCACCTCTGCTTTTTCCCCATCTAAACAATCTCTTACCCATCACAGAAGAAAATTAGATGGGAACTTGGCTAGTCTGTCTTGGCTGCTGCTCATCTCCTTATTTCTTCCAGGTGCTTGCAAACTGTTACCTTCATATTTGCCAGTGGTTTGTTTATGTTTTTTACCCTTGAAAGTGAAGGTAAGACTAGTCTAACATTCTCCAATTCCATTTTTTGTGTGTATTTTAAAGATAGACATAAGGCTTCCCATTTTTGGAGCCTCATTGATCCCTGCAGACTTTAAAAGATGATTGGAAACTGTGAGGAGTACTCCAGAGAGGTCTTTTAAAGTTTTCTAGAATTATATTTAAAATCCAGATAATTCAAAATAATATAATTTATCTAATAAATTTCTGACATGAATTCTAACAGTGTAAGAGTGACTGATCCTCTTAGAAGAATCTGAAACAAAATAAACATTACATGCTCTGATCTATACATTATTCAGGATCTTCTGTCTTTCCCATTAGGTAGCAAGCCAATACTTCTCCTAGTTAACCTCTGACTCCTAATGGATTTGTAGAACCAATGTCACAATTTCTATTCTGCCCAGTCATTTTACATCTGTGCTATAGTGGCATGCCCATATATATGTTTTTTATTTTATATTCCCCCAAAGTGTCCCAATTTTCACTTTCTAAGAGACTCCTGCTCATGTGCAATTTTTTTTTTAAATCAATAAACACATTCTCCTTTACTAACAGTTTTTTTGACAATTATTTGAAATCTGGTGCTAGATTTTGCCATTTTCAGTGAAACAGAACAATGATCTGATATTGGTTGAAGGCTAATTAACAGTTGGGTTCACAGACTGAAAGAATAATTATGAAGAAAATATTAAAAATAACTCACAGACTCAAAAACCAACCAGAACTCACTGCAGTATTACCACACCCCTTCAGTTAAGTGTAGTCTCTATGCTTTTTATATTTTGCCCCATACAACAAACCCTCAGCCCCCTTTTAGTACACAGAGGTAGTGGGTGTTGCCTTTGTTTTCTCTTATGTGGGAAATATTATATAACAGTCTTCATACCACAAGCTTTGTCCTTGAATTTCTGGTTTTAGGAAATTCTTTATACCTTTTTTTTTTTTTTTTTTACAATCTTAAGAAAATGGAAAGCCCTAATTTCTTTTCTACTAAGGTGTACAAAATTGAGGTTTCATTATGAGTGAAAAAATAGTCCTCATCTTTACTCCAGCACTGCTAAGATTTTCCTTAAAAGAGAATTCTCACTAACTTTTCACACTGTACTTCCTATCTGAGAATGATCACAGCTGTCATGATTATAGCAACAGAAATTGCTGCACTTTCACTTCAGCCAGAGAACTCTATTTCCATTATTATGTTGGTGATCAATTCATAATTATCACCACTGGAGGAAGTGATTTAAGAAATACACAAGGGCAAAATGGCGCCTCTACCATCATGTATGTCACAGCCTTTCCATTTTGTGTAGCACAGATGTCACATGAAGAAGCTTAAATATGTAGGAGTGACATACTCTTACATGAGGAAGGAGGAGATGTATACAAAAAAATACAGAGGGATAATAAAGTGGGGGAGAAAGTTTTTGATTCCATTTATTGCACAGAATTGCCTATTGTGTCAGATAAACACTCAAGGATAGATTCTGGAAGGATGAAATCTCTGTCTTAAAACTGGCAATGCAATCAGGAGCCCCACAAGCCAACAAGATTTAATTTTGACAGACTGGTGCTATTAAACCTGGGGGTGAATGTGGAATATTGTGGGTTTAAGTGTCTCTGATGCAATGCTTACTTGTATGTATGTCCTAGATATACAGCACTGTAAGTGGAATTATTTACGTTTTCATTAGATTTCATTAATTCTTCTGTTTTTTCTTGTCTAACCACATGTAGGTTATTACACTTTTTTTCAAAAACCATCCACATGGAATATTTTTATGGAATAAGAACAAAGAGAGCATAGCCTTATGGTGTTTTTCCTATTCTTACAAATAAAAGATACTTGGTAATTTATTTTTTGATAATTTATTTTGGAGTACTTTGTATTTGCAAGTACTGATCCCTAGTGCCAAGTCCAGAGGGCTTGTAACCAGCTTTATTTGTTGTGTTTCCACAGGAGGCAGAGAAGCAAATGGCATGTCAGATTTCATTCTAGTGCTTTAAGTGATCTGATGTGTATATTTGAGCACAAAGAAAGTTAGGTCACTTACAATGATTCAACATTTTCAAGTTTGTCCCAGTACGATTTCTTGACACCTACTCACTCCTTCTTACCTTTGTCCATTCTCCATTTTAAATTAGTTCTTCCAGAAGAGACCAAGGAAAATATGAGAGATATAGAATCAAAAAAAGCAAAGGATAACACACTAGTCTGTGGGGTGTTTCTTTTTCTTTCTCTCTTTTCTCTTTCCTCTTTCCTCTTTCTCTTTCTTTTTCTTTCTTTCTTTCTTTCTTTCTTTCTTTCTTTCTTTCTTTCTTTCTTTCTTTCTTTCTTTCTTTCTTTCTTTCTTTCTTTCTTTCTTTCTTTCTTTCTTTCTTTCTTTCTTTCTTTCTTTCTTTCTTTCTTTCTTTCTTTCTTTCTTTCTTTCTNTCTCCCTCTCCCCTTTTTTTTTTTTTTTTTAAGAAGTAGGTTACTAGGAGTAGCTTGGAAGCTGGAGGTTGTGTGAAACTCCAGTGTCCAAAAAAGTGTGTAGCAGATGCTTGGATATTTGCACATCACTTATTTTTGTGCTGGAAACTGCATCAACTATATTTGTGATGTGGTATGAAATCCTTCACAAAGCAAATGTAACTTGAAATCATCTTGAAAGTCTTGGCTCATGGTTAACAGCACAAAAACCCCCAGCTGATCTTTACTGTGAAAGAAATACTTAAGCCAGTTCAGTCAGTTCTATACATAATCCCGACTGTCAGGCCTCCTGGGACATCTAAGGCAAGAAGGGAGAGAGCATTGTCAGACTGCCATTTGAAAAATACATGGTCTCCCTAGTGAGAGCATTACAGTTATTGTCTTTTCCCACTGA
>WBMV01006425.1:45914-63826 GCA_013396655.1 Campylorhamphus procurvoides | reverse complement strand
GCAAGCAGAGCTCCTCTGAGCTCTTTCTGCCCCCCCACCCCTTCCCCCTTTTGGGGGTGGGGGAACACTGGGCACCACACCAGGCTGGGCAGCAGAGAGTGTGTGTGTGTGTGTGTGTGAGAGAGAGAGAAAATATCAATAAAATGTAGGAGTGCTGGAGAAAGCAGAAAAGCTCCCGTCTACGTGTCAGCATGCTAATTTTGTAACCCTACTCAATTATCATATCTAAAGGTCCCATCCAATCTAAGATTTGTCCACGCCCAGAACTTCCCTTGGTTCCGCCTCATGGCACGCCTCTCCTAGAATTGAGTTGGAGGTCTTAAGACCCCTTTTCCTTATTGGAGCTTCTCCAAGGTTGCTGGGCTTTGCTTTCTTGTTTTGACTAACATGATATCTAGTTGCCTTAGCTCTGGTACATGTTTTCCTTGCACAGTGTTCCAGCTGTTATCTGACCCTTAAGACAGCTTACACAGGGTTAGAGGTTGCAGGTTATGCTATATGTGAGAAGTATACCTAGAAGTATAAAAATCTACAGATTCATGAAAACCCTAAGGCAACAATACAAACTTGAAGGCATCTGTAGAGCTTGAATCAGAAAGTTGCTGGTCAGCGATCTAGTGAGATGAGTGCTTGTACTAGTACTCAAAGCTTAATGTAAGCTGCAAGGTGGATGTTCATGTGCCAGTCCAGCAATGGTGGAGTGTGTAAAGACCTTACTATGGTAGTTACATGTAGCTCATGTGATTTAAATGAGTTTTTATATATTGTATTATCCAGCATCAGCAATGAAGGTTTCACAGCTTTTGACCTTTTTTCCTTGGCCATCTGATTCTCCTGTAACATTATGGAAATCATAACCCTCATTCTGAGAAATAACCATGGTGCTGCGCAGTCCTTAGCATGGAACTGTGAGAACAAAGGAAATTTACTTCCAGGCCTGAAGCAAGAGATGTGTAGAAAGAAGCAGTCATGATCAGAATAATTTTACTTCAGCAATAAAGAGACAGTGCTATTAAGATAGCAGGTGGTTTGTCAGAGCTGGTTACAACTAGCAGTTTCTAAAAGTGCGTCTCCACAATTAACAAACCGATAGAGGAATACAGCTTAAGAATTAAAAAGTATCCTGTCAATCAGATCTTATACATTTTCTGTTCTATCTTAATCACTGTCCAGGGAACTAGTATAGCACCTGAGCTCTTTACAACCTTAATGTGCGTCTGTTCTCAGTACAGTGCTGCACAGATGGCAAATAAGGAACAAAACAAAGACACACGGGAAGAAATTATCTATCCTTAGTCCTTAAAAAAGATCAATGATAAAATAACATATAGCTGTCAGGTTTTAGCAGGAAATATTAGAAGGTAACTGTAGTCTAAGAGGTGAAGTTTACAGTTTCTTTATCCCAACCACCCTTTTGTTTCTGTTAATTGTCTTCTCTGCCATGTCATGTATTTATGTCCCTTCTCCTTTTACTTTTTGCTCCTTCTTTTGCAATTTCAATGCCTCCCTTCATTAAAAACAGCAATGTACCCTTCCTTTTTCCCCTTGTCTGAGTGAAGTAAGTTTCTAACCACTTGCATAGTACAGAGGCCATAAGTTATGTATAAATCAGTGTTCAATTGTTTTATAAGATGCTTTTCTGCTATGGTCTTTGTCCTCATCATGCCCATGAGACGCATATATATGAGCACTCAGCAAGTGTGGTATGATTCAAATTGGCATCAAGCAGAATGTCTCATTGGTTATTTGCCTGCTTACAGGGAAAAGTCAGACCAGGTCATGAAAATCTATGTAAGGACAGCTTTGTATGAGGATAAGTGTAATACAGACAGAGATTCTTTGGTTTTGAGCTAAATTCTTTCTTTGTGTTTGGCTATAAATTAGAGTATAATGAGTACGTTCTCTTCTTAACGGAGTCTTTGCATACCTCTTTCTTTAGAGGTCTTCACTTACAGAAATAGTAGCCTCCTACTTTGCATGAATCAAGATCTGTTTCTAGTTCTTTCCAAAATCACTGCTTAAAACTGCAGGGATCTTATTCTAGCTACAATTCTTAGGGATCTTTTCATAGCTTCTGAAAGACCTTCAGTGATATTCGTGTCATGAACTCTACAAAAAGAAACCTGTTTTTCACACATATCAAGGTTCTTTTGGAAAAGGACAGTGTAGGAAAGTTTGGATTTCTGACAATGTCCTTCCCATGGAGGGGCAAACCCAATGGTTATGGCTTCTGGGAAAATACTGTGTTAGTAGGAAGATCATTAAAGACATTAGCACTGTCTTTAATGATCTTTACTAGGAACAAAGATTATTGTGGGTCTAAATAAGTACTTTAATTGGTGACTGAAAAGAGGAAGTAACAAGCTTGGTATCAAAATTTATGAGAGCTTGGTATCAAAATTTATGAGAGCTTGGTATCAAAATTTATGAGTAACATTTAAATGCCTGGGAGGAACTGAGCACATTGTGAGACTACAGAACTACTGCAGCAGAAGGTGGAGAGATTAAAATAAATTCTTCA
Organism: Campylorhamphus procurvoides; assembly: GCA_013396655.1. Lineage (NCBI taxonomy): Eukaryota > Metazoa > Chordata > Aves > Passeriformes > Dendrocolaptidae > Campylorhamphus > Campylorhamphus procurvoides. Next base: position 61,305 of record WBMV01006425.1, on the reverse strand, counting down.
GTTGAGAAAAAATGTAAACCCCTTGAAAATATGAAAAGATAAGCCAAAACTGTTCTCTAGTAAGAGAGGGGGAGCTAGAATGCATGTTGGTCCAGATTTACATAGTTGTATAATGTAAATTAGACATTTCCCCTAAAGTTTTGTCATGTCTTTTCCTACCTAAATGACAAAATGTATATGAAGGAGATGCTCTGCTAAGTCTCATAGAATTGCCTCCAGGCATGGAAGAGCTATCTGTCTACTGCTCTCCATTGAGGCTTACAACAGCATCTACCAAACAACAGCAAACTCATTTTCAACATGAACAGATTGTCTTATTGCTCAGTTTGTGGTTATCATACATAAACTCATGCATAAAAACAGTGCTGGAATAGGGACATGAACAGACTCGTCAAAAATGGGTTGATGTTGATATTAAATCCACTGATCATAAGGTGCTATGATTGCACCTGAAATGTCTTCTGGGCAATGGTCCAATGGTCTGTTGGGTCTTCTTTTTTTTAGCATTTTTTAATTTTTTTTTTAAATTTTAGATATTTAAAATATAGCTAAACTCTTGAGGGAGGATAAACTGTGACAATTTTATGCATGAACATATGTAGAGATGGATGCATAAGCAATACAGAGGAATTATTTTCGGTGACTTAGCAATAGGAGAGTTAACTAAGAACAGTAGGAAACATTTTAGAGGAGGAAACCTCCTGGCCATGAGAGCTATTAGCCATGGACTAATTCCCCTGGGGAGTAGCAGATACTCTGTCCCATGAAACATGAAAAGCCAGACCGGATAAAGTGCTGCGAGAATACAAAAGGGGTTGTACTCTTGCATTCAAAGGCAGTTAGAACAGAGGAGACCATAGGTTATTATTTGTAGATTCTATGATTACTGAAAGGATTGATAGCTCTTCTCTGCCCCCACAAAATGGCACCCTGCTGCTCCTTTTGGACAATGGGATAAAACTGACCCTTTCTGCACAGGAGGGAGGCTCAGATACATGTATTCAGTCATTCCACTTGGATTAATGCCCAACCATAATTGTGTTGGTGAAGTTTTTTTGATTTTTAAGCCTGAAGACAAACTTCTCCTTCCTCTATGCCATCTACCCCAGCTTAACTACATGGGTTGTATATTTCAGAGGTTTACAGCCTAACACTGCTATTCAGACTCTTGAAGTTTTGGCCAGATCTGTCGTGTTTTCAGAGAAATGCTGTCTTTAATCAAATAATTCAAAAAGTTCTTGATTTAACTGTGCCATTCTGAGAACTGAGTGCTTATAAGCCAGGGCAGAACTTGTCAAAATGGTTTGAGACTGCAGGGGGAAAAGATATTACAATTATTTAGGCATCTCATTTGATATGAAACATAGACAATTAACTTTATGCAATTTTGTAAAAAATTGCTAACAAATATAGGTGCAATGTTAAAATTCAATGACCCAGAGGAGAAATTTTGTAAAGCCTTGTCTTGTCTGCATTTTATAATTCCAGATGCATGGCCACTCAGTGTATCCTTTATGCTTTAGAGAGGTGCAAATCTATAGAAAAAGAACTGAGGCTTCTTCATACTTGATTGATAAGAGTGTAATCCACTAGGTGCATGATTTTTTTTATTCAACAGAATTTTAGGTAGTATAAGAACTCACTAACTGTGCCTATATAGAGCAGGAATAAAGCATCACTTGCGTCTTAATAAATCTGCCCTTACTGGGACAGAAAATTCTTATCAGAAAATTTGCACACATTTTCAGCACATTTTGCCTGTGGGAAGAGTAAGTTCTCTTCACAGATTCACTTTTAATGTGATTCTTGATTGAGAGAGCTCCTTTAGGCTCATTTCCACTGAAAATGAGACTTTGATGCATGCATCGTATTTTCCAAGTGTACAACTGTTTGACATGCACTTGCAAGCTGTAACAAGTGTCAGTCTCCCAATTCCTGCTTTCTTGGTACACAAGTCTTGGAATTATTTACTTTGGAATAGCTCAAATCATTATGATAATTTCTCCACTGCACACAAAGAGAATGCCCCTATCCCGAGTTTTTGCAAAATTATGCTAATATGCAGAGTAGGATCTTTCCAGTTAAGGAATAATTGAAGAAAGAAGAAGGATGAAGGGAAATACTTTCACAGTCATTTGTGAGAATAGAAATAATTGCCCATTACCTTAAAAAATGTATTAAAACAAACAAAAAAACCCCACAACAAAAAAAAAGGAAGGTGAAGCCATCCTTTCAGCTTAACATAATTGCAAGTTCCATGCTCTTTGTCTAGGTGAACAGAATTTTAAGACAAGAGAGGAAACAAAGGCAAAACTGCAAGGGCTAGGCTGCAATCTTTTGATGTACAAAAAGCCAGTTAAATGTACTTTTCATAGCTGATATGAGAGATATTCATGACTCAATTTTTTTTCCTTCAATTGTCTCATGAAAATAAACACTGGGGAGACGTAGAGCCAAACACAGTCAGTGGGATGCCAAGAGAATAAAAGTAGTAAGAATGCCGCAGGCTAAAAGTCACAGAATCCAAACCCAGAATGTGCCTGTCAGCACTGTGTGTTTTCACCCTTTTGTTTTCAGGGTTGTGATAGTTGCTAGGGCTGAAAGGAGAAACATTTTGGTGTGAAGAGAAACACATACAGCAAGAATTAAAAATCAGGATGATTATCAATGTTGCAGGCTGCCAAACAGGTTGTTTCTTTTCCTCCTTTTAGAACTGAATTTGGTGAGATGGAGTTTCCTTCCAGTTCTGGGTGGAGAACTGCAGTTCCAGGTTTTAGGACAGAGCAGTCCCCGTCAGAACTCTCTCTGCCCTGTTCCAGTGCCTAATACATTATTGAATGTGACATACTACCAGTTAGCAACAGGAAGATTTGTGGCTGTACAGGGTACTTCCAGGAATTGCTGAATCTCCCAGTGTCCTGAATTAAAGGCTCATAAGCATTTCAGAACAAAAGAAAATGCTTTGACCAGCTGATCATCTGAGACATGACCCCTGAGAGTGTAGACATCCCAACTATAATTTATTTAGTTTCATGTAATCAGTGTGTTTAGTGAATAAAAACAAGTGCACAAAGAACTGTAAAAGCAATGCACAAGCACTAACAACTTCAAATGAGACCCTGACAAAATTAAGTTGCATACAGATAAGTGTCCTGGAGAGGGACGAATATTAAGTATCTAGGAGATTTTTTTACCATCAGGAAGTGTTAAGGGAGAAAACCAGACAGCTGCTTGTAGGAAGTCTGGGAATATGAGCCTTGTGCATGTAAGGACAGCTGAGGGCAGCAGTAGAGGGGGAAGAGGAGCAGGTTTCCATGAAGCATGTGTGGACAGGAACCACATTGTGATAGATGCAAGTGGGCAGTCTTGGTTACACTGACCCAGGTTGTGCTGGCTCCGTGTCTGTGCCTTGTGTCTCAGAGATCTTAGAAGCAGTAAGGTTTTGAAACTGAGTAGGCAGGGATGGATGTCAAATGGGGGTGAGCTAAATCCTTCAGATTTTGACAAGCCCAGTGTGAAGGTCACCTGCGAGCCTAAGAGACAAGGTATGGGTCTTATGAAAGTATAAGGCTAATCAGAAAGACTCAAAGTACCACCTAGGAAAAAGTAAAGGAAATCTGACTTTTGTGGTATATATAGAGAAAGCCAGAAAGTCCACAAGTGAGGTATGAGGGAAAAGAGCTTTGAAGACAGAAAAAAGTAATTTTAGGAAAAAAAAGTGGGGAAAGATAAAATATTGAGAAAGTATTTGCAAAAGCAAAAAAAAATAAAATTCAGAAATCTGCCCCTTTCTTAATAAGTAGAATTTACCATATGTGTATATCCTTATAAATATTTTCTGTTAGTTTTTTTTCCTGTTCCCATAACTACCAGAAAAGCTGAATTCAGAATCTACAAATATGGACCAGGCTTTTTGAAGATAGATTCTACTGTCCTTAAAAGATTTTGTAGTTCCTAACTCTTTCTGAGCAGATGCTAGCAGATTTTAGGGAGGATCCCAGAAAAATGTCTGTAAGATGTGGAAGTAAAACAAAGCCCAACAGAGGGTTTTTCAGTGCTGGGTAAGTTTTGTTTATAAAACAAATAAAGAGAGATCTTGTGTCCTATGCAGAGTAAAATTTCCTTTGTTAATTCAGTTTGCTGTTCACTTGTTTTGTCCTTAACTGTAAAATAAAGTTGAAATGCAACCACTATAATTTATATTTAGGACAATGTATATTTAGAATGTCGTCCTGACCTGTAGGGTTGTCCGGGCTTGACTAGAATCTTAATTCTATATTAGTTTCAAAAAACATCTAAAGCAAATAAAAAGGGAAAATAACAGACAAACTCGGCTTTTTGGTTATGCATTTACTACCAAATGCAGTCACTTTTTGTTTGTAAATGGGCAGGAATAAAAATTACAGACCTCTAAGTTACAGGCTGCAGAATCAAAAACTGTGTCTGCTAATACACTTGTTACATGAGCTCACTTCAGGGACACTTTGCTAGTGACTTGGTTGTGTTTCTGTCTCTCTCCAATGAGCGATGGTACTGTGAAATTGTTGTCTCAAACTGGAGAGTTACATTTTTCAGTGTGGAGGACTCATTTGAGGACCAGCTGAAGACCTGTATGAGACCAGTCTGGCTTCCTGCATAAAACTAGTTCTACATTACTTTTGAACTGATCCACTTTAGAATTCAGAAAGTCATAATAGTGTCTTTGATGTGACTGTCCAGCTGCCCATCCTGTTGTCTTTCCCTTTTTGATAGTAACTGGCTACAGATTATGTCTGTCCTCAAAGGAAAAAAAAATTAAATAGTGAAATATTGTTCCACTCATCTGTAGTAATCAGCAGAGCAAAATTCAGTTCAAAAGGTCTGATTTATGTTATTTCCCTCTGTTAGTCATCTCTGTTAATAGCAAAAGATTTTTCCCTTGCAAACCCAGTTGTTCACAAAGATAACATAGGGAGAGTCAGAAAAAAAATAAACCCAATAAAGAAGTTTGTGCAGACACAAGCTTTGAGTTCATATGTATATCTTCTATCTAAAAATGTTAAATATAGGCAGTGAATATATGTGAAAAAGAAGTTTAAATATAATTTCTCGATTTGAAGTGTAAAAGCAATTTCAGAAATATTCATTTATATGTTCCCTTTCAGTGAACACTATAACCACTCTGAAATGTACCTTTCACCTGCCACTCTGTTTGTTTTATTGCCTTGTTGTGACTGTAATTTCCTAATAGTTTTGTTTCTTTGTTTGATTTTTGCTATTGTTTTTTTCATGAATGCTAATAGTCGTTGTATTTATGAACACAACAGTGTAAGTGTACACTGTCAGTTGCAGTCAGGGGGTCAATTATTCAAAGTTATACAACTAATTGATTATTCCAAACTGATTTTTTTTCTTTCTTAAAAAAAAAAAAAGAAGCCTACATTATTTACTGCTGGTTATTATCTCGATATATATTATTACTACAAAAATAGATACAGGTGTGGGGTTGTTTTCTAAACTATTTTCATATCACATTTGCTCAGAATAAAAATTTATTTTTTTCCTACTGACCATCGTTCTTGTCCAAGCTGGAAACTAAAAGCTGGGCTGCCTCTTCTATTCTTGACAGTCATAATTGTTCTGTTCTTGCAAATTAGGTGACAGCGCTGTTGCTGATGCACAAGGATGGCCTGAGTCCAGCTCCCTGTTCGACAGTGCATTTGGCTTTGCAGTGCTAACAGAAGTGAAACATTCCTTTTGTTAGAAAAAACAGGAGCTACTTCTCATAGACACAAGAAGTAGAGAGATTTTGAAAGAATGTGGCATTTCTACAGAGTTGTTGTTTTGGACTGTAACTCTCATGTTAAAAGAAACTGATGGAAAAATTTGGAGCAACTCTGCCCTAAAGGACACATTATATGGGGACTTAGACCATTTACCAGTTCCTAAAAAAATCAAAAAAACACCCTCCCCCTACTCCCCAAACAAACAAACAAAAAAACCCACCCCCCCACAAACAATTGGAATTCTTTCACTTGAGAGTGATCTGTTGGAATGTATTGCCTCTCTCTGAAGTGTAAGTTGCCTTTTGTAGGAAACACAAATTACTTCCTCCAAAATGGTTTACAGAACTATTTCTTGACATTTATAATTCAGCCTCCCCTGGAGCATGTGGGGAGGAAGTAGGAATGGTGGGCTAGGATGGGCTTGCAGTGACACACCTGCAACAAACCTCAGGAGGCACCAGCTGGGAGAACTGGATTTTCACCTCCTCATTGTTGAGCAAGTGGACAACAGAAGTCTTGGTGGCTCTCTCAGTTTGGTGGTTTTCTCACCTTGCACACTGATAGACAAACTTATTCCCTGTGCTGGAGGGTGGGGACATGGAAATCATCATGTTATATCAGTCTTCAATATGCTAGTAGCCATTGAATTGCACTCTGATCTTGTGGCCAATAACTTGTGTGCAGGCAAAATGTTCTCCTCAAATTTAGAGGGTGCGTGAAGTATCAAAGATTGTTTTTAAAATTACTAGTAACCCTAGATGTGTTAACACCATTTCTAATCTACACTTCAGCCTGACGGTTAGTAGTCATGATTCCTTTTTTCGTATTTTCCTTCTGTCCTATCTAACACCTTCCCATCAGCATCATGGCTTTAATACTCAGTATTCTTGCCTCATGATGACACTTAGACACAGTAGTCAAGTCCCTGTTCCTTTCCAAAATGTCTCTTGCTGCAAGACAACTAACTGCTCGTCTCCTCTTCTGATAAATGTTTTTGTTGCTAAGAGCTTTTGCTCATCCTTCTGAAAATATCATACCCAGACTTCTTTCCATTCTTTTCCAAGGTCTATACCAGCTCACTCTTGTTATTCCTCTCTTCAGACTGTATAGAAAATGTCTTTAGTGCTGTGGAGTATTCCTCAGCTTTTTTCCCTAAAAAAAAAAAGGAAAGGGAAAGTGTCATTGAGGATGGAAAGTACCTTTAGGATTACGAAGTCCAGCTGTTGACCTGGCATTGCCAAGCCCACCTATAAACTGTGTCCCTAAGAAGCACGTCAACACATTTTTTAAACACCTCTAGGGATGGTGACTCCACTTCACTGGGTAGAGTGTTTCAGTGCTTGAGAACCCTTTCCATAAGGAAATTGTTCCTAATATCCAATGTAAACCTTCCCTGGTACAACTTGAGATCGTTTCCTCTCCTCCTATTACCTTGTACTTGGGAGAAGAGACTGAATCCCACGTGGCTACAACCTCCTTTCAGGTCGTTGTAGAGAGTGATAAGATCTCCCCTGAGCCTCTTGTCTCCAGGCTAAACATCCCCAGCTTCCGCAGTCACTCCTCACAGGACTTGTGCTCCAGACTCTTCACCAGTTCTATTTCCCTTCTATGGACTCATTTCAGCATCTCAGTGTCTGTCTTGCAGTGAGGTGCCCAAAACTGAACACAGTGTTCCGGGTGTGGTCTCACCAGTGCCCAGTACAGGGGGACAGTCACCGCCCTGGTCCTGCTGGCCACACTGTTGCTGATACAGGCCAGGATGACACTGGCTTTCTTGGCCACCTGGACACATCCTGACTCAGCACTGGTTTAGCTGCTGTCGACCAGCATCCTCAAGTTCTTTACTGCTGGGCAGCTTTCCAGTCACTCTTTGCCCAGCCTGGCAGAGTACATGGGGTTTGTTGTGATTCACGTGGAGGACCCACCATTTCACCTTGTTAAACCTCATACCTTTGGCCTCAGTCCATTGATTCAGCCTGTCCATATCCCTTGCTATCTCACAGCACATCAACACTGCTGCCCAATCTGGTGTTGTTTGCAAACTGCCTGAGGATGGATTTGATCCCCTTATTCAGATAATTCATGAAAAACCAGGACAGGCCTCAGTACTGAGCCCTGGGGAAACCCCCAGTGACTGGCCACCAGTAGGATGTAACTCCATTCACCACCACTCTCTGGGCCCAGCCACCCAGGTAGATTTTTACCCAGTAAAGAACACAGCTGTCCAAGCCACGAATAGACAGTTTCTTCAGAAAAATGATGTGGGAAATGGTGTCAAAAGCTTTACTGAAGTCCAGGTAGGCAGCACTGACAGCTTTTCCCTCAACCCCCAAGTGGGTCCCCTGCCACAGAAGGAGATCAGGTGGGTCAAGGAGGACCTGCCTTCCCTAAACACATGCTGGCTGGGCCTGATGCCTTGTGCTGTATATGCTGCATGGTGGCACTCAAGGTTATCTGCTCCATGACTTCTCTGGCACTAAGGTCAGACTGACAGACCTGTAGTTCCTTGGATCCTTCTTCCTGCCCTTCTTCTGGATAGGCATCATTGTCCAACCTCCAGTCAANCATTTCACCTTGTTAAACCTCATACCTTTGGCCTCAGTCCATTGATTCAGCCTGTCCATATCCCTTGCTATCTCACAGCACATCAACACTGCTGCCCAATCTGGTGTTGTTTGCAAACTGCCTGAGGATGGATTTGATCCCCTTATTCAGATAATTCATGAAAAACCAGGACAGGCCTCAGTACTGAGCCCTGGGGAAACCCCCAGTGACTGGCCACCAGTAGGATGTAACTCCATTCACCACCACTCTCTGGGCCCAGCCACCCAGGTAGATTTTTACCCAGTAAAGAACACAGCTGTCCAAGCCACGAATAGACAGTTTCTTCAGAAAAATGATGTGGGAAATGGTGTCAAAAGCTTTACTGAAGTCCAGGTAGGCAGCACTGACAGCTTTTCCCTCAACCCCCAAGTGGGTCCCCTGCCACAGAAGGAGATCAGGTGGGTCAAGGAGGACCTGCCTTCCCTAAACACATGCTGGCTGGGCCTGATGCCTTGTGCTGTATATGCTGCATGGTGGCACTCAAGGTTATCTGCTCCATGACTTCTCTGGCACTAAGGTCAGACTGACAGACCTGTAGTTCCTTGGATCCTTCTTCCTGCCCTTCTTCTGGATAGGCATCATTGTCCAACCTCCAGTCAATTGGAACCTCCCTGGTTAGCCAGGACTACTGGGAAATGATGAAAAGTGTCTTGGTGAGCACTTCCACCAGCTCCCTCAGTACCTGTGAGGGCATTCCATCAAGCCTCAGAGACTTATGTGTGCCTAGGTGGTGTAGCAGGTTGCTGACCATTTCCCCTTGGGCTATGGGAGCATATCCTTTCTAATATTTGCAGCACTTTTTTCTGACTCTGAACATCCCAGCCAGCACTCCCACAATGCTCATGCCCAAATTGCCTAGGCCTATGGTTTTTAAGATAGGTACTTCTAACAGGCACTGTGTTTGACACTTCCCTGTGTTACCGATGGAAAGTGCATTGCCTTTGTGATGCTATATAAGTTTATAAACCTGTTTCCTTCCAAATGCAGAACAGAATGATTTATTGCCTGATATTGCTTTTGTTGATTCTTCTTCATCCTCATTAATAACTTTATCATTTACATCTACTAAAGAGCTAAACTATTGTTATATTTTTGAACTGAAATGTTAAAGATTGTCTCAGAAGTACCCTTCATAATCCATATTACTCCAGATAGAAATGTTTATAATATTTCTCATGAGTCTTAAAGACGTAATATATACTGGTGGCTACTATTTATTATTTTGACTTTTTTGATTATTTTCACCTTATTGTTACACTGAGATGTTTTTAGACAAATATGTTATTTCCTTTGTGGGAAATGATACTTCTTTACAATAATTTAGCTTTTCAAGAATTTTGCTGTGAACTCATGTGTAAGTATCTTCATACCACTGTTTTCAAAAACACCCTGTTAGGATCAGGGAATAATGGTTTACTGTGTGAACTCAAGCGCTCATCTAGGTCCATAAAAAGGCCATGGCCCATTTTTTTCCTAGTCATTCTGCCTAGGTTCCCATCTGTAAGAGTGGAATAATGCTGTTTCTCTACATTGCAAAACCTTTCATGAGTGTATGTCAAAGAATGGGCAAGCTCTTTACTTATGGCAATATATATAGAAAAGCGACAATCTCAGCATAGAACTTGAAAAGTACTTGAATGTGAAGAACAATTTCTGTTGTTTGTGTTATCCTAAAAAAATAGTTATATAGTTGTATAAAATCTTTGCCCTGCACGGCTCGCTACATATGTGAAAGTACATTCCTTGTTTGGATATACTATCAGTTTAATTTGTGCTTGAGCTTCTACTTCAACAAATCAAGTACATAAAGAGATATTTGGAGATAACAGGATAAGCAGTGAGTTATAATCTGACTCTCCTTTCCTGTGCATTTAAATTCCAAAAAACTTCTCTGAAACACATGCAGTTAAATTCACATAAAAATAATTCTGTATAGGAAAATGAAGCTCTACAGTGTTTGCATTACTATTTGCAAAACAAGCATTTCTCCTTTGTCTTTACATGTGATTTCCTCCCACATGTTGGTTTGTTTCTTCTTTTGTAGGATTAGAATGGAAATCCAGGAAATTTTCTGATCAAAAGGTCAACTGGAGTACATGAAGCCTAGTGCCATTAGAAAGGTTTAAATACAAAAGCTGAAGGACTTGCCAGTAAAATGGATGAAAATTTAGAAGACATTATTAGTCAACCCTTGGAAAGTCTTGCAGAGACATCACAGGCATCTTAGAAGAGGTAGCTCTCACCACATCTCAGTGTGAAACAGTCTGATGTTTTCTCTCACACACAGTCTTCCTCCATTGTTTTTTCTATGCTTTCAAGACATCTGCAATTACCGTTAATTTTTTGCACAAAATGTGCTACTTGGGGGTAGGACTGTTTTGATTTTGGGCACTGTGCAGTTAATCCAAAAATCTCCCTGCCCCACCCATATTTTGATGAAGCAATGGCTGCTCAGCTGTTCTCAGTGGGCAAAATGAGTCTGTGATGCATAAATTCAGAATGATGACTTCTGCCTGTGTTTACAGAAGTGTCAGAAGGGACAATGGAAATCAAAAACTAAAGTGCTACTGTTGAAGTGAAGGCAGTGAGAGGGAGAGAGGTTGTATCACTTCTGCTGGATTCAAAAGCTCTGTCCTTTACTATCCTGCTGCGGGGCTGTACTGTGATTGAGGTCTTACCCTACGAATCAGTACGCACCATTCCTTGGCACCCCGTGTGATGTTCAGAGCTTTTGTGTATGAAAGAAATTTGTTTTTGAAAAGTGTTGAACACTGCTTGAGTCTTCAGTTATGTTTAAAAAAACCTCAACAAAATAAACAGGGAGCTTATGACTGGAAGAGGCAAGTTCTCCATGCAACTGGAGAGAAATAACTTGTCATTTGAAGATTTTTCTCTTCTTTAGTTTACACAGGATGCTACAAGAAATTTTCTTCAGTGACTAGGAGCACATCCAAGACACAGGCAGGCCTTAGCAGGTGTTTGCCACATGCTGTTATGATGGCTGGGATTAGTTGGGTAATAGTGAGCAAACATCTGTCTTGTATTATTCATACAGACTTCATTTCAATTCATATCAATGTTCCTATCGGTATGTGACAGATGATTTGGTTCCCCAAAGTTCAGTATGAGGGCTGACGGTAATGTATCCAGTAAATACATCTTTCTATGCAGGGTCGCAGCTTCTTCCCAACAGTGATGACAGGATTTCCCAGATCAGCTGAACACAAAGAAAGGAAAACTTTACCAATCTGCATGTGTGAGGGTTTTTTTTTAAGTTTTTTTTTTATTCTGGCTATGCAAAGAAAGTAGATCTACAAAATGTATCTTACCCGAAAGAAAAGTTTACCCTAGTATACTCTAATGGGAAATTAAAATATCAGGAAACAATTTTATTTTCTAATGTTTTGCCAGCTGCAGAACAGAGTCCAATAAGTATAACAGACCTGGCATGTTTAGTTGTTTCCTCTCTTGTGGCCAAATTTCTCTTGCTACTCCTCTCACAGTCCCCTTTTAGGCTATTTATTTTTCCCTACATACCAACAGGCAAGCAGAAATCCAGGCAAGGAAAATATGTAGGAGACATTTCCTAATGTCTCATTGGCCTTTATAAAGGAAAAAACAGTTGAGCTTAGAAAGGGTATCAATCTGTTATTTATGTAGTGAAGAACAGTGTGATGCACAAAAGGTAATTAACCTTCAGGGAACATTTCTTCAAGACATAACTCCATTTTTTATTTCTCTGCCTCTTTCCATGGCTTATTTCTGTTCAGGGAACTTCTCTGGAGTCTGTTCTTCAATATGTGTTGGCTGTTTGGCTTATGTTTATTCAGTTTTAGTTGTTCATGGTGTGTGGTTTTTTTTTTTTTGGTTTTGGATTTTTTTAGGGTTTTTTTTGTGTGTTTGTTCTAGGATGTAAGTCAAGATTTTAAAATAAACTTGCTTTGAATTAAGATGAAAGGGTGAAATCTAAAAACACAAAGTCAGTCAGAAAAAATTAGTTATCAATCAAAATATTTCTGTAATTTTAGGGTATTTTGTTGCAATTTGCCTTTTCACCCAGACAGGGCCATAGTCAACCAAATCTTCTTTAAACAACTGGAAGAAGTCTTTGTATCACAAACCTAGCTTACTGGGGAGTATTTAACTTCCCTAACATCTGCTGAAAGGGCAACATGGCAAGTAGCAACCAGTTGAGAAGACTTCTGCAGGGTAAAAATGGGAACTTCCTGATAAAGATAGGATTGGCGAACCAATGGAGAGGCAGAGTTGGATCTCCTATTTAAAAACAGAGATGTGATTGGGAACATGATGATCAGTGTCTGCCTTTACTGTTGCAACCAGGAACTATTGGAGGTCAAGAATCTGAAGGGAGTAAGGAAAGTGAGTAGCAGATTTAAACTCATTAAGAAGACTAGTAGGTGAAATCCCATGAGACTGCTCTGAATGACAAAGGAGTTAGGCAAATCTTGCAAGTCTTTATGGACAGAATCATCCAATCATACTTTGTTCTTATACCCGCAGACAAAAACGTAGCATTCCAGGAGCAAAATGCAAAGCCATTCACTACTAGTCATTGCCAAGCAGAGTCTTTGCCCTTTGCCGCAGCAGTCCAGGCTGGGTCCTGGTTGCCTGGGTGGCAGGATGTTGGGTAGGTCCCTAGGGCTTTGGGAGAGACAGAAGGCTGCACAGGAATGGGCTGCCTTGTGGTCTGGTGGCAGAGAAGGCCAGCACCATCCAGTGCTGTATGAGCAAGGGCACAGCCAGGAGATGGAGAGAAGCAACTATTCTTCTTGACTTGCTATGGCTTGGACTACACTGTCACTGCATCCTGTGGTTTGGTCTCTCCAGTCTGAGGTAGGCATTGCCAAATGGGAGTGAACACAGCAGAGGGCCATCAGGATTCTCAGAGACTGGAGCACCTGGCCTATGAGGGAAGCATGAGACACAGGGCCACTTCAGCCCAGAGAAAGCTTGGAGGAGGCTTCCCATTCTTGTAGTTGTGTTAATAAGAGGAGGAGGAGGCCAGGATTTCTGCAACAGTGTGTAGCAGCAAGACATGAGACAACAGGCACCAGTTAAACAAGAGAAGTTCAGGCTATGTAAAAAGGAATATAAAGGGAAAAAATTTTAATGTGGAAACTGCCTGGAGCAGAGCAGGTTGCCCAGAGAGGTCATATGGTCTTGCATTCTTTGGATTTTTTTAAGAACAGGTTTCCTCAGTGTTGCTGTTTAGGGTTAGTTGTTGCACTGGGGAACTCCTGATGTTCTTTTCAACCTGCTTATAATTCTATGACTTCTCTGTTTGCAGTTATCAGAATTGTTCTGTGTCTTGAACAGAGAAACTGCAATTTTAAAGGAAAATATAAAAAGATTTTTCCACATTTATTACTTTTCCCTACATTATTTTTTACATGAGAGTGATTTCTTGTTCTCAAAGGCTCAGTTTTCTGAAAGACAAAATATTTTATTGAAATATAGCTAACCACCTCTACTTTGTCCATTGCATTTTACCCTTTACCTGATGCAAAGTTAAGGGTAAGGTTTAGGATGATATTGGGTCAGTACAAAGGAAAGGTTCTGTGTTTGCAGACTTCTGCCCTTGCTTTGCTGAAGCCTACAGTTGTTAACCTGCCAGTCATGCTGAGTTTTCAACTTCACTTTGCCATACAGTGGAAATGATTGAAAGCTAATGAGAATTCTATTTATTGGCAGACCCTTGGTTCTACCTTGATTTTTTAATGCCAGATCATGATTTAAATTGTCTGTGTATTTAAACAGATGAACCATCTGCAAATACTCTCCTAGCTGTTGAACCCTAGAGATTGAGAAAAAGTGACCTGTTTTACTTTGAATAATTTTTACAGAAATCTAGTGGGTTCTTTTAAAATACTTTGGTATTTAGCACTTCTTATCTGAAATATCAATAAAATTAATTCACAACATCACTTGTGGATATTCTCAGCTGAGGGAATGTCAGGCCGAGCAAGACATTTTTAGTATTTTATCCATAACCAGTCATAAGAAATTTGTAAATGTTATTCATGAAACCAGTAGTTGTGGTGATAGATTAAGGTTGCATCCATCTGCTTTCCTTCTGTGTTCAGGACATGGTAAGAAAAATATGTAACAAAGGATTCAAACTACTGTCAATAACATAACACTTATTGAAAATTACTTTTTTTTTAAAATCAAGATATTTGGAAATGACCTTTCCTTATGAGCTGTTGCAGTTTCAGGTCTTGAGGTTGAGATCCCCTTCCTCATGTCAGCTACTGGGTTATAGGGGATAAATCTTTGATGACTGAAGAGTCAACAAGAGACATGCATCATAGGCTTTCATACCAGATCTTAGTGGACTTAGTTGCTTTGTTCTGATTTTTTTTTTCCCCCTCTAAAAGTTAGTAAGGATTTGGCTATTTATTTGGGGACCTGACTATAACAATAATGAATGATTTGGGGAGAATGAGCAGTAGCTTTCATGCATAAATATTTTCAAGTACTTGTCAAAATTGTAAACCTTCTTCAAGAAAATATTTGGTCAAAGGAGTTGTATAGACCCTGCAGCACCTAGACAATCTGGTGATGGGTAGTTGTAACCAAGAACAGATTGCTAAAACAGATCTGTATTCAGCTGTAGAAGATGTCAGAACTGCTTAAGATTTAAATAGACCAATGAATCAATGATTGTGGATTGCACTTTTCATTCCATTCAATGCTGAACTCCTGTGACTGGAGAGTAACCTTCCATGCTATCAGTCTGAGTCACATCATCTGCATGGAACTCATCATATTTGATGCCTTAGTGTTTTCAAGAATTTATAGATTTTTATGCTTCTATATAATTTCTTACATTTAGAGTACCTAGCAACCTCTAACCCTGTGCTAGCTGTCTTAAGGGTCAGATAGTAGCTGGAACACCAAGCCTGGGAAACATGTACCAGAGCTAAGACAATTAGATACCATGTTAGTCGAAACAAGAAAGTAAACCCCAGCAACCCTGGAGATGCTCCAACAAGGGAAAG
>WBMV01006425.1:30851-45734 GCA_013396655.1 Campylorhamphus procurvoides | reverse complement strand
ATTAGTATGCTGCCACGTAGACACAGCTTACCCCACTCCTACACCTTGTAGACATTTCTCACATACACACACACACAANTTATACTCTTTTATATTCCTTTATGAACAGCATGGTGGAAGTGGGCCACAGCTTTATATTCTGTAACCCTAAAACCGTATAAGTAAGAGAACTCTTCCCTACTTTAACCAAATAATGTTGTCCTGGAAAGTTTTTTTCCTTCCCCTTATGGCAACATGTTCATAAAAAAACTGAAATACTTTATAACCTAAGCAAATCAAACAGAAATTACATTAAAAGAACCATTTATTTCTAGATATTTTTAAGGTCCTAAAATTTCCTGGATTTCCCTTTAAAAATTTGAGACAGTGTTATTTCTCTATTATCTTCATATTTTCTCACATTAGTCTTACAATTTCACATGTGTTCCTTAAAAATACAATCTTCTCATTGAAATCTTCATGTGCTAATGATATGGAAATTTAGCTCAGTCTTTTTCTTGTTCATTATGATGAATCACTGAGTTAAAACTGCCCTCCATCAACCACATATACAGCATTTCTGAAAACGGTGTTATTTACCATTCATCTTTTTTTGACATGACATTTTTAAATGAATACCATACAAATGTAGACAACTTAGTAATGACGACTATCTATTGCCTTAAGTTACACCTTTTTTTCTGGTTATACAGTGTACATAGACACCTGAAAATTCTGCTTTGTTATGGTACCAAGAAAATGGAAAGCAGAAGAAAAAGAATGGGATAAGAGCCTTCTGGATGGCTGGACTGCTGATACACTGAAACCATTGTGAATCTTGCCATTTGTATGTGTTCAACATTCTTTTCTCCTCTTGTCTCACACTTCAGGCACAGGGACTGTTTTCATTTTTGAGGACCATACAGTTTCCAGCAAAGCAGAGTTTTGGTCCACAACTGGGGCTCCTAAACATTATGGTAATAGAAATTAGAGTAGATGATTGCAATTTGAAAAACTGTGTAGCATTTTTGAGACAAATATATTTGGATCACATGCAGAAGTTTGTGTCTTTGTTCCAAACAAGTTGTACATATAAATAGATATTAATTCCACTGAAGTCTACTGTGTATATAAAGAGTCATTCCATTCAAATCCATTAATTTACACTAATGTAAAATATTTCATTAATATATTCCTTCTTTGGTGTACACCTAAAATAGCATCTTTTCAATAAAAAACATCAGGAAAAAATCCCCTGAATTTTAAACTGGATCAAATTCTGTAAATCAGTCTAATTTGGAAGAATTACAAATCATTCCACTAATATGTATTGTTTGGAACAATCATTCTCTGTGATCTCTGTTGCCTGTAATAAAAACACGCCAGCTATAATTTTTGATTAAAATCTTATGATAAAATAGTTGCAATGAGCCATCTTCCTTCAAAAAACATGTGGACAATGATTTTGTGTAGATTAGTGATGACTGTTTTTTATGGTTGACTTCACAGATTATTATTTTTTGGCTTTAATCTCAAAATAGACAACAGTTTTGGAAAAATTATTTTAATTTCTTACCTTTATCATAACCATCTGACTCCCAGACATCCAGATTTTGGAGGCTTGCAATTTTTGGTGAAGAGAGAAAAGGACAGTTAATCCTGGATATGCATATCTGAGAAAATGTCTTGATTAATTTAATTTGATGCAACAATTTCAAGATCAATTAAAACCTCTGAATTTCAATCAAGAAAAAAAGTGATATGTGAGGTTTTAAGGAATCATTCACATTCAATAGGAAAGACATTCAACAAAGCAGGATGCAATGGCTGGGATTTTTTCGTGGTTGGTGTCTTTCACTGTCATGTCTATGCTTTGCAGCAGACATGGTCAAAGACAATCTACTGCATTTGAGCTTTCCAGTTTCTTTGGGCTTCTTGTTTGAGAGAAGGTATAAAAGTATATTAAAAACTCTTTTATTCTTGGAGACTTCTGTACTAACAATACTAAAATGTGGAAGTTTCAGAAATCCAGAAAAAACAACAAACCTGGACTTGCTGTGCATGAGAAGGCAACAGAACAGACAATTGTAATTTTTTCCCTTTGCAGCAAACACACACAATCATCAGTTTGACAACTGGTTATGTAATGTCAATTATTTAAATAAATTCCCAGTATCCTCAGTATCTTTGCTGTTTTAAGCAGTAATACTATGATCAGAAGTACCTGGGAGTTCACCTTCAGTTATGCTGTGTCACTTGGGCTGGATGAAGTCCTGCAATGTTCTTTTCTGACTTCAGCCTCTAAAAGCACTTTGTAGCTTCTACCAGTATATGCACTACTACTTAGCTCCTTATGCTAATAAATCTTTGTTAACCCTGAGTCTACCTGAAAGTTTAGACAGGGACATAGCAAGAGTATTAGGCAGGAGAGACTGGGTAAGCAGTGTCTTAGATGCAGGACTCACGTACAGTGACTTTCTGTTAGCTGGTTGCTCATTTCTGGTTGCTGAAATCTAAAGCAACACGTGACATTTAATTTTGCTCTTGTTTTTGGCTTTTCTATTTAGCATCTCTCAAAGCAGTGAGAGGCGTGTATTAACAAATTACCAGGGGAAACTGCTCATCTACAACTATCTGGATATTGATGCAAAATAACAGTCTGTCTAAAGGATTTTGGAGAACAGTTTGACTCTCACTGATATGAGGATCGGATAACAAAATAATTGAGGGCTATCCTACTTGTCCTAAAAAAGTTGTGTAGAACTGAATTTTAGGACTCAGACTATAGATTACAAACAGACATTCTTCTGGGAGTTATTTTACATAATTCGTACTTACTACTTAAGAAAAACCAGGCAGAATTTTCTCTACTAGCAATAATTCCTAGCTTCCTTGAGTCAATGACCTTTATATCACTCCCAAAGCAGGAGACTGGAAAGCTTACTAATATCTAGTAGTCCAAAAGAGAGTTTTTCTTTCTCTCTTTGGTAAGAGATGTTTTAATCCTGTCTTTCTAAATACTGACAGCTATTTCTGGTAGATTATTGTTTAAGTAAATGCAGTGTTATATATGGTGCTAGTAGGGTATAGGTCTTTGCTGTCACTTCCAACTGAGGAATGAGGCTGCAGAAATATCTGCTTGACATGGGCTTTGCCTAAAATATCATACTAGAATCTTTTCACTCTTATATAGACTGAACCTGAAATATTAGAATTTAGCTATCTCTGACCTAATATCTCTGTATGGATATAAGGAGAAAACAACTCTCATTATTTCAGTTTATTATTTGAAACACTGGAACATCCTCTTACTTCATGTCTTGTACAAAACCCCTAAGAATAGTTGAAGGGCATGTCTAGACTGCTGGCAGACAGGGGGAAATGTAATTCTTTCCTTTTCAATGCAGTCAGGTTTTAATGATTGGGAATCATAGAAAGGAGTGAGGTAGCAAAGCAGAAATGCCCTGAGGATGCCCATGGCCCTGGGAGCTGTTAGTGCTCTGGCTCTGATTCATGGTGTCATGAGTCACATGGGCACTTGTTTGTGATGACTTTACATTTGTGTGTACAGACCAGCTTAGCAGTAATTTTCTAGGCTCTGCTTTCCAAAATATTTTCTACTGATTATTGCCTCAGGGTTTTTTTAAATTTTGTATGTGTTTCGTTTTGTTGGGTTTTTTTGTGTTGGATTTATTTTTTTTTTTTACCCCCAAGTTCAACTTTAATCAGTTTTAGCCTATGATGCTGTTGCCAGAATCCTTTTGAAAAGCCAAAGATTAGAGCAGAGGCAGTCCAGCAGACTTCAGTGGATTGGAAAAGAAGTAGCTAATAAAATGAATTAAGAAATAGTCTTGCGCTGTAAGAGCAATAGTGTTTGCAGTGCTAGTGGAGATCACCATTCAGCAAGGCTTGCAATTCAACACAACTTCAGTTTCATAGCTGACCAACTTTAAAAGTTGTTTATTTCTGTTCACATCACTGTTATGCCACATGAACTCCCTTTTATCTCTAGGTTCAGGTTTTGGATACACTTTCTTCTGGATACCTTTCAAAGTCAGTAAGCCAAGGGCTTATAGTGCTGAAGAGGTTGGTCATGGCTTGGTCCAACTTCTGAACAATGATTAAGCTTATGGTTTCTGAAATGTTTATGTGAGCTGTGTCTTGTATTGTTTACTGCTGTTGTTGACACTAACACGTATGATCCAGATGGCAGAATAAGATCTGCATTTGAGATTATGTGGTGTATTGTAAACTCAGTTTTGCAGATGTACTTCTAACTAATCAAAGACAGAACAATTGCTTTGAGTCACATGTTGGAAAGTTAATAGGGATATTTAATGCAACTCTTCTATTTCCAACTTGGAGAAGTTGACAGACACAAATAACTGGAGGCTTAGTGAGACATTTCTGAAGCTACTAACAGGCTTCTTTCTTTGGAAAACCTTAAGTGCAGCTGAAAGAGAACTCCACAAAATGTTTACAAAATAAAACAGTAATTAATACCTGCTGGTGAGAGCAGACTTAATAAATACTGAGTGTTTTGAAAAGTGACCTAAACTAATTCCCATACAAGAGTCCGATGAAATACATAAATATGTGACTACTCCCATGCTGCAGATGAGGAAAAAGATGTAGACTTTCATAACATGGGGACATGACTAAGCCTGGAGCCTTGTTACCACAATTTCCCTCTCAATCTGCAGGGACGGCTAGATTCTTCTAGAAAGTCTGTCACTTTTTAAGATGCTGAACCACACATTTCTCCAAAAAGTAGCATTCTTCATCCCCTTTGACATGTGAGAAAATCATGGTCTGAACCAAGTATCTTGGATTAGTGTTAAAAACACCTCAGAGGTGGGATTTTGGCACTTGTTCAGGTGCCAAGACTTATACTTAGAATCTGGCAACAGACAAGAAATTGATACTTAGTAAAAAACTGTCAGAAGGTACTGGCATGACCCAAATGTAGTACTCCCATTTGGCCAAGAAGGCCCAAGGGCCAGAAAGAAAATTTGAGTCTGACCTTGGGTTGACACTATTTCTCTAATGCCCAGTTCGATCACATTTTCTGTTGGTACCGCTTTCATTGGAATTAGCATTTCTTTGCAGTTCAATTTTCATTTCCTTTTGAGCTTTGCTTACATGATCACTTATAGCTGCTAATGGCATCGGATCAGAGCAGAGCCTTTTGAAGTTTCATTTCAGCTGGGTCTATCACAATAGCAACAACAGCAACAGCAAAAACAACAGTGTCAGGGTAGTAATGGACCTCAACTGGTATCATAGGCTTGGAAACTTTCAAGTCAATCTGAATCTGTTTTATTTACTGTCACAATTTTACTTGATTTGAAATAGCTCAACGAAGATGGCAGTATAACTCTAGGAATAAATAATTTTTAGGATGAATGAAGTGAGATAGGGATCATTTTTCTCTGAGAAATACAAACAAATTAGTAAGTAGTCTGGATTTCTGGAAAAGGTTAGGATCTGCAATCTAGAGTGGTTGTTATACCAGATCTGAGAGGTTTAATCTCAATTTTTCTGTACAACTTGTCTTTTCTTCTTATCTTTGCTGGGCATCTACCGGACTTCTTCTGCAGTCAGGTGTCCTGGACCCATCCCCCTTTTTTGCCCTATTTCCATAGACAGGAAACTGTTTACAATTCCTGTCACACTGAGCTGAATGTTCTGCAGATTACAATTTCATTATTCTCCTCTGTACTTTTATTGTCCACCTGATTTACCTGTGATAACATTTGGTGTGATTTAAGTAACACTGCATTTTTTCAACATAAAATATGTAATCTCTTTAACTGTACCAAGTACTTTGCACAGGAGAAACTTTTCCTATTTTCCACTTTCAATTCCTTTTGGAAATTATGTACTTTCAATATCTATGTATTTTTAAGGAGCAAAGTTTCTTTGTTTTAGTATTGCGATGGTCTTTTTATGGTGGCATAGAGTTTGAGTATTTTTTATTTATAAACCACACTGTTTTTCAATAAATTTGCAAATGCAGTTTATACAGAAATAAACCACAGATTAATTACCTACAAATACAGTGCAGCATTGTTTCTTATGATTTTCATTATTACTGCAGTATTGATAAACCATTAAGAAACAAAAAGGAGTGCTGTTTTTTTCTTAATAGTTAACACAAGTTTTACATGTGTTTATGCAAAAAGAAGTAGATGGTATGTATGATCAAATAAAATAAATCTCAGTAGCAAAAACACACAAAAGCCAAATGCATGCATTTGCTCACACTCAAACATCTTGATTTATGGATCTTTTAACATTGTTATTCAGAAATCACCAAATATCTCCAGGTGCTAATATAATTATGAAATTTAGTTTTCCTACAATAAAAATGGCAAATAGAAGTTAATTTGGATTTCATCTATATATATGAAATATGACCTCATAAAACCAGGTCATATTTCACCATTTATATTTACATATCTCGGCTCTAATATAAAATTGAATTATACAATCAGGCTATGTGAAACACATTGTTTTAGTACAAAAACATTTCTCTAATCTCCTTTGCTGTTTAGTATGATTCATTTTGTAAATATTTACAAGTTTGTTTCTAAAAACAAGAATTTTAAATGAAGTAGGAAAGAGGAGTACAAAAGTAACAAATCAGGAAAGCATTTTTCCTTGGCTACATACTGGTTGGGCTCAGAGACTGAAGAGTGTTGCAACATAGCAGTTGCACGGAGGTAGGGATTCCTTTTATCTTTGCCCCACAAGAGCTACCACTGTATGTACCTTTTTGTGTCTTTGTCAGCTCTTACATTTATCCACATTTTACAACATCTCTTGGTAGGTGCACTGGTACAACAGAGCTCAGATGTTGCCTTAAACTTTTGCATCATTTACATTAAAATATTTAAACACAGTTGGTCCACCTGTTTTGTGAGAAGACTTATGTAGTGATTTTTGAATCAAATGATCTAGAAAAGAATTTTGTTTATTCATATGTTTGCATGCTATCTATGCCCATTTTCACTGAGGTTGCATTGTAACAGTTTTAATAAGATTGGTTTTCACACAGAGGTTACTTATTATACACGTGAGGAGTGCACCAGACCTGGATGACAGCCTGAGCCCCCAAAGTGGACGGTACCCCAGGCAGTTGTGCTATGGCAAGATTATGGGAAGGATTGCTTATCTAATTTCTTCAAAGAGCAGAAGTTGAGGGAAGGAACTTTCTATGTCTGACTCATCTGCTTTGCTTCTCTCTGGCACACCAGGATGGGCGGGGGTGCCTTCAGAGATGTTTCTCAAGCCTTGGACACAGGGCCATGGCTTCATCTGAGCTATTTGCCTGGTCTCCAGAGTTACAGAACTGTTGTCAAGTTCATGGGTCATATTTAGAGTTGGACTCAATAATCTTGAAGGTCTTTGCCAATCTAAGTTATTCTGTAGTTCTTTGAAAATCTAATCAGAAATGTCAAATGTCTGCAGAGATTCTTCTGAAGGAGGACAGTAGAACCTTCCATCACATCTGGGATATAAACAATCTCTAGCAGGTGGGACTGTCCGAGAGGATAAAACTGAGCAGGTTATATTTGCTCTGAGACAGAAACTGAGTGTGAAATAAATAGGAGAAGCACTTCAACAACTGCAAAAGGACTTGTTGGCACTGGGAGAGTATGGAAGCCTTTTGCGAATGTGGCTGGACGGAACTGTGTGAATGTTGCTCATAAATATTTATTTGACTTACAGATGCAAACTTCACTGTGACTCATTCGCTCTTCTCTTGTTATTGAAAGAATTTTATGAGTAAAACTTGACTTGCAGAAGTATCCTTGAAGAAGGAATCAATAATTGTGTGGTGGATTTACCGATGCAGTCACATAGGAAATATATGCAAACCCGTTTTGAAAACTATTTGTTTGAAGATCATGTAATGAAAGGAATGATGATAGAAAAGTTGTATTAAGTCAGACAACCAAGCCCACTGAATTCTGCACTGTGTAACTTCAAGACCTTGAGCACAGCCATTACTTAATAAACAAAAACATGGCATCAACAATTCACGTTTCAAAAAGAAATAATTGACAGCAACTAATAATGGGAAAATAACTAGTCTTTTCCCTCCCACCTCTGTATCCTACAGGAGAAACAACCTCTCCTGGACTGCACTGCAGCTTTGTACTTTCTGTGCCTCTTATGTGCTAAGCCATCTCACCCTTTTCTCTTCTGTGCTCTGTTCTGCCAACAGCTCCTATTTTTAAGGAGGCATATGTGAGCCAAAGTGTTTCTTGTTCACAAGTGAAGTGAGTTGTAACACCAGCCTTAAATTTCGACTAAAATTTACAGCAGTACTTGGTCTATTTTTTCACTCTTAACTGGTCTGTTCAACCTAGTTTTCCAGAGGTAACCTCATCCCACCACAGAAGTTTTGCAGGGCCAAAGCTTCAAGCCTGTCTGCATGACTTTCTTAGCCAAGCAGCTCTCCTTGTGTGTGTTTTTCTTCTTGACTGTCTGCTGGGGCCAGTGTCGGGTGCAATACTAGGCTGTTTGTTTAGTTCAAGGCGGGTTGTTTCCCTGATTTGTTTTACTTAGTCATTTTTTCTAACAAAATTACAAGATGGTAGCAAATGTTTCTTCAGACAGAAACAGCTGCCCAATGTCATCTTTTGGGTTGGTTAATTTTCTAGAAAAGATCCAAGCTGCTCTGATGCTGGGTGTCATGAAAATGAAATTTCTTCTCAGCTGCTAAATGCACAGTTGCAAACACAGAGCTATGCAGTTGTTCATCAACTCACTTGCAATATAAAATCAAATCTCCTTCCATTTCCCCATCACAAACCTCTCCGATCTCCTTCTTCCCCTCAAAATGAAGATGAAAAATTTACCCTCTTTAGGCCTATTGTCATGGAATGCCTGAGTGAACTGATATGTAAACTGCAGATTCAGGAGGCCAGTGTAGTCAATCAGTGTTAGACCAAACAAGTTGTGGGCTCTTAAATCTCAGATATATACACTTTGGGCTCATGAACAAGTGAGCCCTTGGGTGAAAGTCTCAGACAAAAATATACCAGATATACTGTTTTCCATGAGCTTACAGAATCCTCCATATCCTCCTTGATTTAAGTACAATTTAAGTATAGCTGAGTCTCCTATATCAATAAACTAAATGACCTCTTTTTAAAATCATATTACCTAGAATTCCATTTTGCTATTTGAAGAAATTATCCCTGGAAAGCTGGTGGGAGAGTATTCTTAAAATACTTTCTTGGCATCTGCTTTCACAAGTATCTAGTATGTTCTTGAATCCACTCAAAACTATTAAATTCCAGCACTTCGAGGTTACAATATTGACTTAGCTCTGGCTGGAGTACAGGCATTCTTATGTTTTTCTTCCTTATCCTCTTATGCAATTACATTAAAGAACATAAGGACATAAATACATTGACAGTAATCTCAGAGGCCAAGATCTGCTGACCTGGGATGCCTTCCCAGTGTTATTGTTCTTAGATAACTGGCATAGAGCCAAATGTGATGATATGGGCAGAAAGAAATAAACTTGTGCATTCATTATATAGAGAAACTCATGGGGAATATAACTGAACTTAGTTTTGTATAAACAGAAGAAGTTAAGAAGATAAAAAAAGTGCAAAGAATATTGTATGGTCTCCAAGATATCATGTGCTTCCAAGAACAGTCTTGGAAGCAGCAGGCAGGCTACATTTATGGTTGCCTTGCAATTGTGTGTGAGGGGAACCTGGCAGATTATCTACAAAGGTGGAGCTGCTGTGGGTTCAAGAGTGGAGACACACTAGGAATAGTGGAAGAACGACAAGCTCCAACATCCCATGCTGAAACAGAGGGAGCCTGTTTAAATATTAAATATGAAAATATAGAGATCGTTGAATCTAGAGCTGCATGAGGTCAGTGAGAGGAAATGTATTGTACTTGGATGTGTGGCCAGTATGCAATGCAATGCTTAAGTTTGAAGAAATGATAAGGAGGCAATTTCTGGCTCTGCTATTTTCATCAAATGATAACGACTACCTGAAAGCTTTAGACTTCTCTTTCAATGCTAGATGGTGGCTGTAAAAGGGAATTCCTCAGAAGGACATGTCAGAGCAAACTACCCTCCTGCTGCTCACCTGGAACATGTCATGCCTAGATGTTACGCATGGTGTGACTGGGTGATCCTTCCAAATACCCATAACATGTTCTGCCTACACTGTAGAGAAAACAGTGGCAGAGTCATGTCACTGTTCATGCAAATTATGCGTTTTTAGAAAAATAGAGAAGGCTTAGCTTAGTTTTCATATTGTCTGCAATTTGCTGACCAAAAAGAGGAAAGCTGGGTCTGATGATCACTTAGGCAACAGAAAAGCAAATCCTTGTCTTGTTCATATCTTTTTCATTTCCCTGAGGACAAGTCTCTGCTCCCTGATCTGATGATCCTATTTCCATTTTGACATCCTGATCTCTGTATATACACGGGAAAATTACAGTTAATATGGAAGTCATATACAGAAGAGTAATCTACAAGGACAATAAAGAGCAGAATGTTGCAATGGCTCAAAAGGGATCATTTTGGGGCGTTACTACCAGGATATTTTCATATTTCGTATTCAATATGAAAGAAAAAAATGTTACAGCTTTGTTTAGGTATAAACAGTTCTTTTGTTGAAGTAAATAAAATTATCTCATTTTCTGTAGCCCAGATCAGTATTGTTTTCAAGCACTGGGTCTGAATAAACAGCAGACTGTTCTCATTCAGAAGTGAAATCATAAACTGTTTTCCCCCTTTAAATGTTCCTGGACTTTTTGAAATTACATCACCTGCACATTCATCAAAGCTCTGTATTTGGCTGGTTTGGCAAAAATTAAGCAACAACTTGAATATGGTCCAATTTGTGGAAAAAAAGGACTTAAAAAAATACATGTGTTTTAAATTTGTTTTGGAGGCTTGGTGACATAAAAGTTTTTATGCCATTATTTCCATACTTCTTTTTCCTCCTCAGATTTTTTGGAATGTGAATTGTGTAGGATCAGAAATGTTTTCTTATTGAGAAATCACAAATCAGGAAAACACAGTGCTCAGAAATGTCTGTATTTTCCCGATAACCTTGTTTGGAGGAAAGAATGTTTCCTTGAGGCCACACTGTTGTTTCTGCGTGGTGGGTGGGTTGGCTGGGCTGCAGCATTTCTTCAAGCAGCTCTTGAGTAAATTGTGACAGAGAGCCCCAGTGCAAAAGCCCATGCGGCAGACAAAAAATGTTTCCTGAGTGCAGAGTCAGAGCCACCTCCCCATGCTTAGCTTTATGCCTGAGTTTAATCCTGCCTCTCTTTAGCAAAATGCAGTGGTTCGAGACTCGGAACTGCTACTGGGCAAAGGGGTCTCATCTAAGTCCTTTTGGGGTGGGATGGGGCCACTAGCTCAGCAGGTATTGCATGTATGCCTCAGTGCAGGTGAGGAGGCCAGTATGCATTTAAGCATCTTCGTGGTTTGGGCAAAAAGGTGCTGGACATGCCTGTCCATTTGTCTGCTGTTCAGTGCGAAGGATGGCTGCGTCTCTGCTGACAAACTCATGCCAGTGCCCTGATGTCATTCACTGGAGCAGCAGCAGGAGCTTCCTGTGAGTCCTTCTGTCAGCCTGGAGGAATCTCTTCTGGCTGGCAGGTTCTGCGGAAGGGAAGAACAGTGCCCTCCTGCCTTTTACCTTCTGCCACCAGCAAAGGGAAGTACCAAACTAGACTAAATGAATATCTGCATTAATATTTGAGGACCAATATAGCATAAGAAAAGTCCAAACTTCACTTTCCTTGGTAATTAGATAATAAACATAAGCTTTTATTTTTGAGAATTAATTTTTAGTTTGTGTAGCATTACTGGACAATGGAAGGCAGACTGTGGGCAAGTAACATTCCTGTATTAAATTAATTAAGGAGGCCAGAAATTATGTAATCTTCATTCCTCAAAACTGAGAGCTTGGTAAAATAATTAATTCTTTTCACAGCAGCTTTAGATTGGACCCGGAAGGCCAGCTCGTTGCTGGGGTTAATGAAAGCAATATCATTGCTCTGTACTTCTGTTTAAAGTCAGAAGGCCAAAATCTGTGGCCTTGCTGGAACACATTTTTCTTCCTCCTTACACTTTAACACAAGAACTGATGCAGTGGATCAGACCAAAACACAAAATAACAGAACTTTATCTCTGATAATGGCCAGTACTTCATGGTTAAAAAGAGTGTGCTAAGAAAGCTCTTTCCTTCTGCAGTTTAGTACATATCTTAACTAAACCTTGGACCAAGTTTAGGCTTCATCAAAGCTTCACGAGCCAGCAGAGTTTAACACCACCTGCAGAGCTGCCTTTTGTATCTCAGTAATGTCATGGACTTCACTGTATTTTTTCCTGCTTCTGGAGAGGGATATCTTCATTGCATTTGACTATTCTGGTAACAGTTTACTGCTGGGACAACTGAATCAGGCAGTTCTGTGACTCCCACTCAGGGAGACCTTCACTGTGACATGTGCAAGAGCATATGACCACACTGCTGTTAAGTGATTCATATTTAAGTACTTGATCATTAACTTTTATGCAGTATCACTGGACAAGTTGCATATGGAGGGGTTTAGATTAGATATAAGGAAAAATTTCTTCGTGTAAAGGGATGTCAAACATTTGAACAGGCTGCCCAGGAAAGCAGTTGAATCACCAACAATGAAGGTATGTTTAAAATGAGATGTTTCTAAAAAAGATGTTTAAATGTGGCACTTAAGGGCTCAAAGACATGTGGATACAAAGGTACTAAGGGTCTTTTCCAAAATAAATTATTCTATGATTCTATGACTGAGATTTGCACGTACTTTTTTCATAATCTAGCAAACCCACATCAAAGAAGCCACGACTGGTGTCTGGCAGTGAGTTAACACAACTCCAGTTTGGGGTGTTTGTACCTTTATTTGCTCTGCTTCTTTTCATTCATAGGTTAGGGAGGAGAGGTCAGCTTCATACCTTTGTCTTACTAGAACTGAAGTTGCAGAGACTGACACAAGGCATCTTAAAGACTGTATCTGGTGAGCACCTTGTGAATTAGACTCTTTCTCTGGGGCCATATTCAGAAGGTACCATGTTTAGATGAGCATATATCCTGGATGGATGGTAGACTTCTGGATGAATTATGACCTTTGACTGGACAAGGCCATTAATTCACGGGGACAACTAAAGATCTTTATCAAAATGAATGCCTGGTGGGCTTCATGTCTCAACTGAATAAGCCAAAAATACACTTTGCCTTTGGGGATGAAATTCACATACCTATAACCTGGATATATCTTCCTCTACTCTTTGCTATTCTGATTAATTTTTATTTGTACATTATAATCAGATTGAATTCTGCATATTTTTTCTAATCTTATCTGCACAAAACAAGGTTTCATTCCAGTGGGCTGTCAAAGAGTCTTGTAGAGGATCATGTATATTGGCAATCTTGCTGCATGTTGAATAGGACTATATAGGCATTTGCCATTTCTCTTATAAGTAACTATACAAAAAGATAAAAAAGATATCCTCCTCCTTTCTCTGGGAGGAGGATGAACAGTGAATTTATACGGCAGAGGCACCACCAATAGTAGTGTAAAAATGTACTGCTTTTTGTCTACTGTTCCAAAAGAGTGGTGAGCTTCATAAGAAACAATTATGCTGATAGATGCAGAGGACAGAGAGAGCTTGCTTGTTGCAGTAAATTTCTGAAATAACCTGAAGAAGTTATAAATATACTTGTGCAGTGAATTTATCTAAAATTGTAAATGAGAATTGACTCAGCATATTAGAGCTGATGTCAGCTTTTTTTTTTTTTTTGAAGTTCCTTACTTTGCAACTGGAGAGTAAGTGACACAGACATTTAGAAAATATTTTTAAAAGGAGACAAGTGGTCAATTTAAAACATACTAATCATTGTTATATTTTGTAATAACAAACTTTTATTCTTGTTCTTAGCAGAAAACATTAAGAAAGTGCTAAGACATGGTGTTGGTGATTTCATAAACCCCATATTAAATTTAAAAACTGAGAAGCATAAGGCAACATGTAAATAAGTAAGTGCATAACAAGGAAGAGGACACAGAATCAGTGCCAGTTGAGAAAAGTAGGCCAACAATATGCTGAGAAGGAAAAAATAGGACATTTGGCAAACATGAATCCTGGTGGAGGGAAAGCAAGGACATGTGGCATGAAGTAGTTGTCAGAATCTAAAATCAGAGGAGTAGGAGGGTATGTGACTGAACAGAAAGAAAGAAATTGAAGGGGTAAATGGTGTGTCTCTGAGAGACAGAGGACTGAACTAGGAAGTAAAGAATCCTTAGAATCACAGAATGCTAAGGGGTTGGAATGGACCTTAAAGATCATCTAGTCCCACCTCCTCCTATCATGGGACACCTTCCCTAGGCCAGGTTGTTCACAACCTTATCCAACCTGACTTTGAACACTGCCAGGACTGGAGCACCCACAGGCTCCCAGTGCAACCTGTCCCAGTGTCCAACCACCAGGTAAAAAAATTTCTTCCTAATATCTAATTTAAATTTCTTCTCTTTCAGTTTTTACCTATTATTCCTTGTTCTGTCACTACAGTTCCTGATGAAGAGTCCCTCTCCATTTTCCCTGTGGTTTCCCTTCAGATACTGGGAGGTTGCTATGAGATCTCCATGCAACCTTTTCTTCTCCTGGCTGAACAGCCCCAACTTTCTCAGGCTCTCTTTGTAGGGGAGGTGCTCCAGTCGCCTCATCAACTTTATGACCATCCCCTGGACTTGCTCCAAGAGTTCCATGTCCTTCTTATGCTAGGGACACCAGAACTGTACACAGTACTGCAGGTGGGGGTCTCACAAAAGCAGACAAGAGGGGAAGAATCACCTCCCTGGACCTGCTGG
>WBMV01006425.1:0-30742 GCA_013396655.1 Campylorhamphus procurvoides | reverse complement strand
TTGATGCAGCCCAGGATTTTGTTGGCTCTGTGGGCTGCAAGCACACACTGCAGAGTCATATTGAGTTTTCATCAACCATCATATCCAAGTCCTTTTCTACAGGGCAGCTCTCAATCACTTCTCCATCCAATAACCTGTAGGTGTGTCTGGGATTGTCATGACCTGTGTGCAGGACCTTGCACTTGGCCTTGTTGAATTTCATGAGCTCTGTACAGGCCCACCTCTCAAACCTACCAAGGTGCTGCTTGATAACATCCTCTCCCTCCAGGGTGTGAGCTGCACCACACAGCTTCCATCATCAGCAAAATTTCTGTGGGTGGACTTGATCCCACTGTCCATGTCACCAGCACGTATGTTGAACAGTATCAGCCCTGGTAGAAAATCCTGAAGGACACCACTCAGCTCAGGTCTCTACATAGACAATGAGTCTGACCACAACTCTTCATGTGTGGCTATCCAGTCAATTCTTTATCCTCCAAGTGTTCCATTTATCAAATTAGTGTTTCTCCAATTTGGAAACAAAGTTGTTGTGAAGGGCAGTGTCCAAAAAACCAAAAGTTTACTTTTGGTACAGTATGGTCCTAATGTAATAGGAACAGTTACATTATTGATTAGCATTCCTTATATGTCACCTTTATTTTGTCTTTTTTTTTGTCTTTTTTTTTTAGTGAATGTGTTTTTAAACTTCATTTACATACTTAATAAAACAGTTTTAATTTTTTAAATTAAACATAAACATATTTTCTAAAGCAAAAATTCAGGAGTCATTGTAGCAGTTTTCTGTCCTAGATCTCACACTTCATGTTTTCATTAGTTCCTTTTTTGAGATGCTCTTTTTAATTTTTCATTTCTGTGTTTTGCCTTCCGCATTTGCCAGTCCCACTGGGAGAATCCAGAGAAGTTTGGAGAAACACCAGATTTTTTCTTTACCCTTTCCCCTTCCCCTAAATTTACAGTTTAATGAAGCACAGATGCAGTCTCGTTTATAAGGTATAAGTTTCTAACATGAAAACAAAGACTAAACAAGGAAGATATCTAGAATGTGGGGATACTGTGTAATTGTGTGACCATCACTTTGACAGAAAGTTCTGGTTTTGGAAAGCATTCCTCTGTGATTGCCTCTGATCTGGCCACCCTTGTGCTCCTTAAGTACCTATAAAGGAAAATGGTCAGAGTATAGCTACAAGTTAGTAACTAGTGAATTACACTCTGTCATAACTCAGGTCTTAGAGATGTGTCTATCTCAAAGTATCTCTTGATTCTATGCTTCACCCTGATGTGGCTGCTGACTATTTGACACCATCACCGAAGAACTAATCAAACTATCACTTATTAAAATAATAAGTGACAGCTTCTTAAATCTGCATGAAAGCTCCATTCTAGAGAGCTAAATATTTAGAAAGTTTTGGGTTAAATAGGTTATAGCAGAAAGCTCTGTTCTACTGTGACCAGAAATGGTTACAGTAGAAGTCCTCTGACTTGAGACAAGCCACAAGAAATTAGAAAGTGGTCATTTCCTCAGGAAACAAGAAAAATAAGTAATCGCAAAAAATTGGTTAACTCCTGTATGTACTTTTGAAACTACTAAATATGATCTATCCATCACTAAGCACATATTTAAGGTAATCCACCAACAGTGAACTGATATAGTGATGTGAGTTTAAATCCTGAAACTCCAAATTAAAGTAAACTTTGCAGTGACAACCATCTAGCCAAGAAGAAATCCCAGGAATCAGATCACAGCAGGATCCTGCTTTCTCAACAAAGAAAAAGTGCAGCAGAAGCAGTAACTCTACAAAATTGAGAAGGTACCAAAGCTGCCATGTAGCTCTCAACCAAGGCAGTATCATTCAATGCAACCACAGCAGCTAAAAGCTAAAATTATGTAATGCAGCCCCTTTTCCAGTCATGGTGGTGGCTTTTAACTGCCTGTTGACGTGAACTACAAGAAAACCAGACAGATCTGGAATTTCTTAAATAGGTCTGTTACCTGTTTGGATAGTGCATTTGTAGTCTACACCCATGCCCTTCATCAGTCATTGAGGACTGATGTCTACAACATGTATGGCCTGGAGTACAACACAGGATTGTATATTGAGTTTTAGTGCCTAAGGTGAAATTTGTATATTTAAGAGAAAATGGTAAAGATCTCTTGTCCCTTATACATGAATAGCATAATTACTTCCCTTACAAATAAATATAATGCATTAAATACATTCCATGATCCATAGCATCAAAGAATAATTCACTCATTTAGTCACTTATTCTCTGTATGGATACTGAAATAGAAACTGCATCTATTATGATTTCAAACAGAATCAAGATTGTATTTTGTGAGATGCAAAATCACACAGCATGGTCAAAACATGTCTCATCAGTATGTCCTCCTGAGTTTTTAAGATTCAATATTGAGTTACCAAGTTAACAACTAAAAAAAAGACACTTCAGAAGAAATAGAATTAGAAAAAAGTTTATTTGTCTCTAGCCATCTTGGTGCTCCTGCTTGTTCTTCAGACTGACACATACTTTCACAGACTTGCCTTCTTAAAGATTTAAAAGTTGGTTGTTAATAATATTAAAAAATCTCTATCATCCTTATTTTGTTGAAAGGAAGTCTTATATTTTTGCAGGAATAAGTTTGACTTTGGCTAAATAAACAATAATATAAAATGTCAAAATGTAGGGAGGATTCTCTATTAAAGGTTGTTGAGATGAGAAGAGTCTGCCTGGAACAGTCAGATAAGATGTGCAGAAAATTAAATGAAGGAAAGAGAGTTTTGATGGATATCTGATTCACCAAAACCTGTAAGATATAGTCTGAGTCAGAAGTTCTTAAAAATTCATGCAATAGGGAATAACTTTTGTTGAAAGTTTGTTGCAATTTTTAATTATTATTATTTTCTGTAAAAGCTGCATGTTTGATTTCAGGGTTCTCCAAATGAAACATTTTACTGTCACTCTTTAATGAGACATTTTATTTGAAATATGCTTGTAAAATTTTAAAGCTGAAAACACTGAATAGAAGTTCTTCTGTTTCTGGAAGGGATTTTAAGAAGAAAACTTCTATTTTGAACTGCTTCTGATTTACTTTGAATTATTTTATCTGGTTTGATGAGGGAAGTGAAATCTCATTTTTCCACATAGTTCAGTCTCTGAGAGATCATGAGAGATTATTGTACTCGGTATAGAATATCATTACAAGGAGAGAAATAAGAAAAGAAAAAGACTTTAGTAGAAGTACACCAACTATTTTGTCACATGATGTGTGACTTGGTTAAGGCTATTTCTTTTACTAATAGTACTTTTTATCCTGGTTTCCTCTGTGAGTGGGCATGTACCTCTCTTGCATAAAACTGTTATATCATGTAAAATGAGCACACTATAAAAAATACCTTATAATGGAAGCTGCCAGGACTGATTGAAAAAGCAACAGTTCAAAATGGGGTTGAGAAAGTAATTCTGACCAGGATGTCCTATTTTGCTGGTTTGACTACTCTGATTGAAACCGTCTGTGAAGCAACAGCCTTTGCGTGATAGGCCCAGACACAAATTAATAAGACGACATTGTGTTGACCTACTAAACAAAAAGCACAACAGCCCAATAACTACAAACAGACACAGCTATTTTACTACTTTGTTAAAACTCCCCTTCTCCCACCCAAATTCTCTTGTGGTGGCTTCTACTGGCCCTATGTAAATTCCCCTCTGTAAATGTACACTTCCCTGGGCAATCCCACCTGTGAATGATTGCAGCCTTTAACCCTGAGGATATAATTTCTCCTAACAGTTCACCAAAAGTAATGTTTTTTTTCTGTTTTGTTTTTAAACAGCTTAGTAGTTATATTACATAAAGCAAACTGGATGAAGAGAGTGTGATTCCAAGGGTCAGAACTTCAGAGGTTTCCACTGGAGACCTCTGATCACTATTATTTTCTTCATCAGAATTATGTCATGTGATGAGTCAGGGTTAACCCATTGATCTTGTACCTTGAATAAAATTATCAAGCTACAGGTAAGGACTCTATACCCTCAATCAGGAAGTGAAATAGAATTTTTATGTGACTAACACCAAATCATTTAAAACATCATAGTTGTTAATCTGTTTCTAGTGTGCCCATGACAGAAGACTCCAGTATTGCCTTTGTGTCTCCATGAGATGATACAAACTTGCTGCTAGGGATATGGACACTCCGGCACTCTGCACATCATGTGTTTGACAATTTATTTCACTGAACTTGAAAAATGTTTTTTTCATTATCCCTCTGTTATACTAAAGTTTTGTAAACCACAGTCTAATCTGTCTCCTAATGATATTTACAGCAGAAAGGGTATATCACGAATGCCTTTTTCCAAGATAGCTCAACACCTGGATAATATCAAGCTTTTAATAGAAATTCAGATTTTTAACTCTTCTGTTGCTAGCTGTTATATGAAAACATCTATTTGTCAATATTAGAAGAATCAGACTCAGAGGATCAGAATGAGGGCCTCCAAGAACTGTTTCCATAAGTTATATACTCACAGTATAAGTATGAATCTCATTGTCAAACAGTCTATTCAATTTATGTCTGATTTTTTCCAATTTCTAAATTCCAAATTCGAATGGACTAATAGTTTCCATATTGAAGGCAGTTTCTCAATATAAACAAAGTAGGCATTTTCCAATGAAAAGAACACTAAAAATTTGAACAACATCCATCAAGCATGAGTGAAATGGGAAGATGCAGTCCCACTTCAAATGCAGAGCTCATGCAACCACATGCCTGTTCCACACGGCACACTATGTGCCAAAGTGGTTGATGCTCAACAACAAGACTCAATGCGCCAGTGAATATTAGCCTAAAACTGTCCAATAGTTTGAATCCTGTGAGTGATATGTGGGTGAATACTGTGTTTTTTCTATTGTATTAAAAAAACCCCTTCACTGTATTTTAAACTCTATAGGAAGCTGTAGCAAGGCTCAGCTTTGAGATACTTGTCTCCAGCAAATACATTTAGGAGGACTCTGGTGGAGACACTAGACTTTAGTGTGCTCTTAGAAAATTCTACATTTAGGGTTTCAGATATAATAATTCATATTATGTGTAGGAAAAGTGTAAAGAATTAAAAAATGCATAATTCAGAAATTTCCTAGGCTTTCATGAGATGTCGTATCAATTCTTCTTAAAACAAACCAAACCACTAACCAAACCATTACAAGAGAGTACAAAATTCAAGAATAAAAATTATCCCTTTCCTTTTTAAATCCTGTTTTTGACTTTGACAGCTGCAATAAATCCCAGAAGTATTTTCATTTCAACAAAAAGAAGATTTCAGATAATGAACACCATGTACTATATCTTGGAGCGTATTTTACTACACACATTGAAGATTCTGCTACTGCTGTCGCTGCGGCAGTAGCCCATGAGATATAACTCATCTGTCACACTCATCCGTAATATTGTTGATATTAATTCAGATCCTTTCTTTGGCTTGGAAGATAGATTTTGAATCTGGACCTGCAATATTTAAGAAATGGTCTGTCTGTGTCTATGAACCAAAAAAACATGTTTACACTCTCACAGTGAAGGTGTTTTACTTCCCCGGTGTAACATGAGAATTGTGCCAGAATAAGTGTGGTATTGACTCCATTTACAGTGGTGATGCAGAGACATAGCACTGAAATACCTTCCCAACTGGAGCCGCAGAATGGCTTGGAGCAAATGCTTCAGCATATCTGATGGTCTTGTGTCTAAGTGGAGAATTAAAGCCTTATCTGATTTAAACTTCCTAACACCAGGAAACAGCTAATTTCTAAGAACATGTGGTCAGGTTGTGAGGTTAAAGGCATAGTGTTGTGAGGAAGATGAAGCCTAAAAATGCCTTTCTTTGGATTTCTTACCTCTTTGTTTAGTCCAGGAATTTTGGTGTTGTGGTCAAGTTTCACCTTTCTGGTTTTAGCTGGCTGATGCTGTGATGCAAACCCTAAAGCCATCTTGGCAACTGAATCTCACTGGCAGGTGCTTCACAGAAATTACATTTTTGACTAGATTCAGCGATAAGCACAGCACACTTCTCAGCAGCACCTGCCCATTCATCTAGCTCCTTCCTTTATGTCCCTTGTGACTGAAAACTTTTGCAGGCAATGAATACAGTGAAATATCAATGGTTTCACTTTATAGCTGACAAGTCTTACCTCCAGTTTCAGTGAGTTTTCAGCATGGGATCATAGGATGATAAGATAATTCAAGTTGGAAGGCTTGAGGTTAACTGCAAACTCAAACTCTTTGCTGCCTGCAAGCCTTTAGCATGTACCTGTTGGTCTAAAGAATCTTCTGTGGTACCAAGTGACTCACAAACACATATTAAAAATTTCAGCTTCCAACATGACCACCATGTTACAGAGAAGAAAAGCAGGGCCTGGAGAATTTATGAGAATGGCTCGGATAACACAGGAAGCCATAACTAGAATGCAGTTCCTGACTTTTAATGATATTTACTCTTGACTCTGCTTTTGTCCTGGTAATATCCACCCCTGTGGGAATGAGGACATGGATTTACTGACCAACAGACACACCAAACATCTTTTTGATTATGCAGAACTCTTAAGAATATTTGTTTGTACTTTAGGTTAAAGAATCACAAATTAAGGGATGTTCTAAGGGTCGCTTGCTTTTAATATCATGGAGTCACATACACTTTCTT
Organism: Campylorhamphus procurvoides; assembly: GCA_013396655.1. Lineage (NCBI taxonomy): Eukaryota > Metazoa > Chordata > Aves > Passeriformes > Dendrocolaptidae > Campylorhamphus > Campylorhamphus procurvoides. The sequence continues at coordinate 24,058 of WBMV01006425.1, read as the reverse complement.
AATTGTTATACATATAATTAAAGAGGACAAAATTAAATTCAAATGAAGAAGATTTTAGCTGTTGAAGTATGGGGAGATCTCTTATCTAGGCAAAATATGTTTATCTTTGTAGAGAGTCAGACCTACAAAGCAGGAATAATGTGTATTTTAAGTTCAAATGGTGGCATAACATTTTTCATGCCACAAATTAACATTATGTATGCATTACATGACAGTTGAAATATGGTGGGTTCTTCCAGCATTCCACGTATTTCTCCTTCTGGCAATAGGTTGACATTAACCAAGAGAGGAAAATACACTTTCCTGTAACTCCCAGGCTCTCTTATCTAAATTTCATTTTGGCCCAAGTGCAGGACTTAGTTTATGATCTCTGATTAGCTCACCATACAGAACAGAAAACCCACAAGTTTCATACATGTAGCCTTACCCATTTCCCCTCTATTATATTACTTCTCACAGTTTCTGTAACTTTCCATGCTAGTATTCACATTGCACAATTCATTGGCAAAGTATTTTAATTACTTGTTTTCATTAACAATTAATTGAGACTGGAAACTCATCCTCTGGGGACATTTTTACATGGAAATTTTAGTTTTAATAACTAGGAAAAAATAACAACGTGTAAGTTGAACTCTTTTTTTGTGGTGTATTTGTAGAGGATTTTCCTTTCACGTCTCATCAACTGCCAGTCAAAAAGTGTTTTATAACATTAATAAAATGTAAGTGGAGAATATCTGATGACAGGAACATTATTTTCCTAAACCATTAGCTAAACTTAGTGTTTTAATATTATCACCTAAGGTGGGTACGCTAAGATATCTTATACTTTTTCATTTGCGTGCTAAAATCTATTTTTTTGATTCTTTCTTATTATTAAAATAAGTTTCTGGTTTAATTTGACCCAAAGCAGTATGTTTTATAAAATGCCTGAGAGAGCTATTAATCTGCAGGAGTAGAACTTATCTGAGTTAGCTGAGGGACCTCCTTTAAATCAGCATTTTTCAATGGTGAGGTGGTAACATCTCAGGGGACAGTTAAGTCTTGTAATAGAGATTCAAGAAAGATCTAGGAAAACAAAAATAAAAAGTTTTTCTTTCTTATTAAATATTTTTCTTCAGGGACCTACCTACTGAATGCTGAACCATTTCTTGAATATCCTGCAAGCATTTTGGTTTTGCTTCCCAGGTTCAAGCTGTCAAGCTGCTGTGTGCTTCCTGGGGTGTGTGAACAGCAGACTTGGTTGGTGGGGGAATTGCTGTTTCAGTTCTTGACTGGGATGTCCATCCCCTCTACTCTCCATGATGGAGTGAGATCTGGAGATGAGACCAGGATGGTACAAAGGCCTGAGAAATGGCAGGGGTGTTGGAATTTTGGTAGTATCTTGAAGACGTCAGCCCTGTGGTGTGATCACTCAAGCTGGGCATTGATACAGCTACCATGGCACTTGAGTCTCAACCACTACATCTGAGATCAGGATCACTTTCATTCTACATTCTCTTCATCTGCTGGCATAGATAAGAACTGTAAAGATGGTTCAAAACACTGGCAGGTGCCACTTCAGTGCCATCTCAGGTCCTGCTTATCTCCTCTCTGACACACAATCTAGAATTTAAGAGGTTCCTTTGTCTCCCTTCTATGAAAGTGGAAAATTTTTTGGCCTTGGCCAATGCGTACCATTTGCCTGTAAAAATACCAATAACCTTAAGATCTGTTTAAAAATAAATACTATTTCTTCTAATGGTGCTACTGGGAAAATATCCCTCTGAATTTCATATTTATTGGGCTACCCATATAGTAGGCTTTGGTAGGTTCCTTGCAGGCTTCACAAACAGACAGAGCGTGGATTTTGCTGGTGACTTGGATGACTTGCAAGAATATTTTTTGACTTGTAAGGACTGGATTATCTGTGATCCATGGGTACTCAGCTTGTCTTAATTCCGAAAAGTCTTCTGCATCCTCCATGACACTGCCTTTAAAAAAAAAAATCAAAGTCGCTGGGCACATATGTTTCTCCGGATATTTGTTTAGATAAATTAGTTTCCTAATTTATACAGTACAAGGAATTTTTATTATCAGTTGATCTACTGCCACAAATTTAAAAAGAAATCATCTGCCCATGGTAGTGTCCAAGAAATTATATTTTATGCTGATAATATTTTTGTTTTTAATGACTTCTGGATTATTCACTGGATAAGACAGTGGAGGTCAGAGAATACTTTACCCTATGAGCAAACAGTGAAAGCAAAGAGTCCTTACCCTTGACATTCCCAAACTAGAGGCAAACAAGGACAAAAGTAACTCATTTAAGCACTGGTAGCAGCATGCTTAACAATGGAAGGGGAAAAATGAATGCATCACCGTAATTAAAATAGATTAAACAGACATGGAATTTATTAGTCATGGAAAAATCCCAGCTTCCAGCTCTTGAGGAGACAGTTTCTGGAAGGGTATTTCTGTGATATGATTGACTTTAAAATGGAATCCACAGTGCTTTGAGAATTATCTGGAAGCAAGACCAGCAATCGCATCCAAATTATCGCAGATCAGTATTGGGAATAGGAATAATTTGTAAAAGCATTTCCAACACTTTCTGAACTATGCTGCTACTTTGGAGTTACTGGGGTTGCTTTCCTTTCTGCAGGCTAAGAAAACAGACAGTGCTCTGCTTTCTCTTGCATCTTGCATAGGAGTATTAGGCATTTGCAGAAAGTTTGGTTAAGGTGTAGAGTAAGTAAATGGTATAGGCCAAATGAGGTCTAAAATTACAAGTACAGTCGATCAAGACAAGCACACATCTACCTGACTACCTACAAGGTGGTGTGAGCTTGGTGACCATGCAGTTTCGGGTCTCCCTGGTACACAGCACCTGCTCTTACCCCAGCTCTTAAATCAGATTGCTGTGTCCAAGCCAACTCCTCCATCTACCATATCAAGCGCTTACTTGGGACTTTGGGAAGTAGTGGAAGATTTGATCTTATTGAAGTGTTTTCAAGTAGTCATACTAATGCTGCTTGTGCATGAAGAGCTTAACTTTTCTTAAGTTAGTGAGTCTCATGCTCATCAGAGCTTTGGGAAATTATATAACCTGTTATGTGTGTGACGCTTCATAAAGAGAGTTTATGATCATTGATTACATGATGCAAGGAAACAGGTACATTTTATAAACAGTTGTAACACTTTTGAAGGTAGCAGAATACTTTAAGCACTACAATGAAAATATCAACCATTTTAAGTCCAAGCCAATGCACTAAATTAGTATCGTATTTGGTGACACAGAAGAGGCATAATTCTAAAGCAACTTATTTCAGTATTTTGCTGATTTAACTCTCTTGACCTAAGAGAGTTGGATATGATTCATACATAAGCATAATGTACTCAAAGTTGAATGATAATCTGCTTATGTGATGAGAAAGACTGAGGGAGCTGAAACCCTTCAAGAAGCTGATACATTTTTTCAGGTATCCTAGGATAAGCAGCAAAGTATAAAAACAGAGACGTTTATTAGAATGTTTTCAATCTTACAATGCAGGGTCCTATGAGAAGGTTTTGAAACTGTCAACATGACCCTTTATAAGTTTATTATTTGCCTATGAACTGGCATGTGTTTTAGATTTGTTAGAGGAAGTTTCCTAATGTACACTTTCAGTGTTTTTCTACTGTAAACAACTTTTAAATACAGAAAGTTGTACTAAGAGCCAAGCTGGACTTTTACTGGTCACCAGAGTCAACTGCAGAACCAAGTCTGACCTTCAATGTCTGACTCCAATTAGTCACAGAACTAATTTATTTTTCATTTTCCAGGCCATTTGTCTTCTTGGAAACCACAGCAACTTACATGATTCCAAGAGTTACACTTGGAAAAAATTATTGTAGTGTATTCATCTGTATTTAGTTTTAACATGTGTTCATAGCAATGATTTATACATTACAAAAGGTGCTAGTTTATTTGAATTAGAAGATTTTGTGGCTCTATTACTGTTTGTGTCTGGAATATGTTCTTTTCAGGATAATGTGTCTTGATTTTAAACTTTTTATGTTTTCCTAAGCATAGAAGGAGGACATGTCAGGTTCTCATGTTTTAGCTATTTGGTTAAATTCTATATTGTGAACAGAATTTAGTTTCTATGAATTTGCACTATGCTTAAGTGTAGCTGGCTATTCAGTGAATATAGGTTTTCTTTGTGCCTATTGAAGATGCAATAGCTGTATGATTTTCAGAATTTAGCAAATCATACTCTGCGGTATACCAGCAATATTTTTTCATCAGTGAAGAAGAACTACATTTCCTTTGTGGTGCAGTACTGTGTACACACAATTATCGTGAAGAATAACTAAAATTAAGCATATTGCTCATCATGATGTAGTGTAAATAATAATCTTAATTCTCTTTGTCACTCCTTATATCCTGGATAATATAGAAAATATATATATACATACATGAAATGCAAAAGTCAAAGTTAACAATGGAAGCTTAAAAAGCAATGACCAAGAAGAATAAAATCCTCAGAAAGAAATGTTTGCTCAGTAGCACTTCAGATTTCAGAAAGCCCCAGAGACTGACACCTTGCATCCGTACTGTTTCTACTAGGTAGCTTTCACTCAGCCTGAGGACCAACCAGACTTATTTCTCTCCTGTATTATATTGCATACGATGGAAAAGCAGCCATACAGATCAGAGGCAATCAGAGCATGTTCATGTAGTCTAGACACAGCCTCACTCTTCTGCTGAAAATGCCTTTGCCATTACAATCCACTCTTAGGTTAAGCTACTGACCGTCTTATAGCAAGAAAGGACTAGGGAAGTAGTTAGGGGAATGTACCTCTCTGTGAAAACACTCTGACTTTGACAGCCAACTACAGATATGATGTCTTGGCCTTTCTGAAGGTCAAATCTGCAAGAGCACAATTTCACCATTCCTAATTACAAATCCATTGCTCTGATATGAAAGCACATGTACTAGAACTCTGCACTTTTCATAAATAGATGAAAAAATATGATTTAAAAAAAATCTTCTTGTATGGTAACAATTTATATATTAATTCTATTTACGTCAAACTATTTAAAGTTTGGGTTTTTTTCCATTTCTAGAGCTAATCTTGGAACACAATGTCCAGGGAGACAGACGATGGAAGAATTTTGAGGTTGATTTCTAAAAGCCTCAAAATTGTCCCACTGGTAGCGACTGTGGGATTTTTTGGAAGCCATATGGAATGCACTTTTTACAGTTTTCCAATGGAACATCCAGTATGGGCATTCTCAGAGCCCTTTCATACTGTCTAGTTTAGCAGCCAAGCCTTCTCACACTTTGATATTTTAAGCTCACTAGAGCTTCAGTTGATAGATGCTGATGACATATCACATTAAGTGATTTTGGCACCGTATGAAATCCACAGTATTACTTATGTTTTCTTTAGAAAAAGAAAAGTGAAAAAAGTTAAGCGTACACAGGAGAAACTCAGTGGTGAGACGCGACCTTGGATTTCTTCAGATAAGCAGTGGAAACAGGTTAACTATAAGTTTTCAGTGGGAAAATAACATGTATGTTTTAATGCTTTAGATATTTGGCAGAAGGCTATGGCTCAGGATCTGGCTGAGATCCTGAGTGATCTAGCTGGTGATCTAGCTCCTTTAAAGGTGCCCTTGAGAGCCTCATTTTCCATCATGCAAATACCATGGTAGTCTTCTGTAAAGATATCTTTGAGAATCTTCCTGCAAGTACTCCTGTGAGAGGCATTCTAGGATGGAGTTCAGACCCAGGAGCCTATGTTGATATGACCATGCTTTGCAGCACTGGAGAGTCTGGGAGAATCTGAAGCTGGTAAGGAAATTCATGTGCTTGGTAGCATTGGCTTGAGGTGCAAGAAAAAGGTAATATCTCATAGGTCTTGAGTCATCAGAGTATGTCTGGAGGACCTTGCTCATCTCAATTCCATACTTGCAAACTTTGCTATAGGACTGTCCGTGCAATGTACATTCACAGGACACATATCCATCTACATTTGTTGAGAATACATCTCAGTTCACCTGACTTAGAAAACGAACTAACAAACCTAAAGCTAATATGCAAGGCCTTTTGGAAGTCTAAATAAGAAAGAAAACATGTAAATGGATGCTACAGAAAACAAAACATTGTAGAATATTTTCAGAGATAATGAGAAGAAAAAATAATGAGATACTCTTAGCTTCATTGTCTCCAAGAAGCAATCTGGGGGTGGGAAACCTCATGGATGGCTCAGGATGCCTAAAATTCCTGATTCATTGTGGTAAAACATTGACAATTTATGCAAAAATCAACGTGAGAAAATGCAATGTCATACATGTTTCCTTTTCAAAGTTGAACCATACCTGACCATTGCATTAAGGACTAAAGACTTCACATGAAAGGTTTTGAAAATTATTTTTTGTTTGTTTGTTTTGTTTGTTTGTTTCTAACACAGCATAGAAATTTGTGGAATACAACTTCTGGATTAAGAGAATAAGATCATTGCCTATGTTTTGGGTTTTTTCCAGGGAATATGCTCCTAAAAAACTGAATTGAAAAGTTTCTCAAAAAGATCTGCATGTGTGTAATAGATACGTGAAGCATCACGTTCCTTATCTCTAATGATTTTGACATATGTCCCCTTGCTCCATAAAAGCCTGCATCTGTAAGTTCATGGTGTAGGTGTGGGACCTGCTTTCTTTGCTTTAAGTTTCACCCAGATCTGTTTTTTGTTTACCGTTTCACTGCTATCATCATTAGCACACATTGTGAGGTGAGTGGAGTCCAGGACATAGAGAGGAGAAACCTCTGGCTGATTCCTAGGAACTGAGCACTTCTTTTGCTATGAATGTACAAGGAAATGCAGGAATTTTTTATGTTTCAGAAAAAAAATGACTCACTCATTTTATGCCATTTGCTAGATTGCTGAATATTTTCAGTCATTTCCCACACAGTTATGGCAGCCAATAAATGTAAATAAAGAGCAAAATAGTATTGAGAAAAAAAGAATAAGGAATAAAGAGACCATAAAGAAAAGTGAAAATCAAAGTGCAGAACAGAGAAAAAAATTCCAAAACAACAGCAGAAAAATAAAAAATAATGCAAGGAATAAGGAGTAGATGGAAAGAATAAAAAGCTGCTGAGAAGAAGGTTTTTCAGAACAAGGAATATGTGGGGAGAAAGAGAACCATTATGTACTGAATTTGGGAATGTGTACTAGGCCAATGTACAACTTTGGCTTAACAGCCAGAGAGCCCGAGGCCTGACTCAGTGTTGGATTCATATACCTCCCATATTGCTCAAAACTGAGTGCCTGAATTTACTAGCTCAATCTGCATTTAATATTTAAGTTATCGAGACAGCAACAATGAATTCTCTTATTCTCAAACCAGACACAGGGCTGTGGCACAACTCTGTTCCCACTTAGCAAGGCAATGCAGTCATGGATCCAGTCTTAGTTCACACTGGGATGAGATCAAGTCACTAAGTTTGGAATGATATTTTAGCTCATCTGTTCCTTAGTTCTGGATCATTTATATCCAAACTTTTACTTTGTGCTTTGTCCTCTTTCCTGTTGGTTGCCTCTCTGTTTATGGGTATTAAGTTTGGTGACTGGGCTCAGTTGTGATGTATCCATACTCACTTGCATTGTTGGCAAATCTTTAATCATTTCTCTCCCAAAACAGATGGAAATATTTGCTTACTACAGTCTTGTGACAAGACTCTTACAGAAAATAAATTAATTTTACTTTAGAGTGAAAGCATCACAAAGGCTTGTGCCAGTAGGAAGCAGAGTAGACACCAAAAAATGATGCACAAAAAGGAGGATCTCAGCTTGAAGGAGGCTTCAAATCTTACTTTAAAATATATTTTGCAATAGTTTCTTGGCCTGTTCTTCAGCCACAGAAAAAGTGCATCAGCAGCTAAGCCTCATTGCTTATTCTATGGGGCAGGAAGGGCTGTGATTAAAACTGTTCTTGTTATAAAACTGTGCTTACAATTGAAGGAAACAATTATGCTCAGATTCAGTAGAGCTGCTAACTTCTTCTATGTAATGCATATTTTTTACTCTAAGCTGCTGGAACAGTCCTAAATAGCAGACCTAAGATGGTGATCCCATAGACAGTAACTGAGCTAGGAAGAAATATTTAGCAGAAAGATTTCCTCTGAGACATACATGTGGGTTGTTGTTAAACCGGATTTGTTACTTGAAGGGTAAGCTACCAGTTATTCTGTTTTCTGTTAACTCACAGGACTGTTGTTTTCCGAGCAAAAAAGCCTTTATTTGCATTTGCCATTAGTCTCTGAAATAAAACAATTCCAGTTACTTACTACTGTTGTTGCTGCTGGCAAGAAAACTACTTTTACAAGCCATACAAGTAACTATAATAGTAATATCTTTCTGAAACTTGCTGTTCCACACACCTTTACCTTATTTAACACTGGGGCAATGCCAACTGGGACCACCCATTCTTGGAAATATAAAGGACCAGCACAAATTGGAAAAATGTTGATTGTTGAATCATTGTGTGGAATATCCAGTTCCAGTTCCTCAGGGCAACACTTAACAGCAACCCACACAGAATGCCGAGTCACAGAGAAGCTCTGAGCCTGTCTGTGGCCCTGATTCAGGAAAACATTTTTATTCAGAAATGGTGCTTAAGTGTATTCTAATAGTTAGCATGTGTTTTAAAGCCTTTTGACTTCAGTGGCTTTTAGACACATTCAAAAGGTCTTGTGGGTTAAGGTCTAAGCCAGTAGAAACCATCTTTCCCTGAAGAATTTTGTGAAGATTGTGTGACCCTCTGCCAGCCTTTCCCCAGTGCTTGTTAGTTTTTGTCTTACTGACACTTCTGCAGTGACCTAAAGTTACTACTGTGTGTTTAAGAATGCAGATATAAAAGTGTTACTTTTGATTTATCACCTGTAGGATGGCAAATAAGCTTACTGAAACAAAAGGATCACTATTAGTGGGATATCAGGACAGCTTTTGCTGAAAATACTCCCATTCATCTGAAAAGCTATCTCAGGACAGAATGTGCTTGTAGACCAACAAGGTCTTGGTTTCAAGTAGAAATGATGAGGTCATTTAATCAGCTTCATAGACTTTTCACTCCTGCTGGGAATTTAATAGAAAGCACCCTTCTCTGGTTTAGCTTTCTGGTATTTTTAATAAGTTCCAGCTCTAGAATAATTAACATCTCTCATATTGCTTAATGTATTATCAGGATATGAAGCTACTGACAATTCTGACAATGTGTATGAGTAATCTAGCATTCAGGTACTTACATAACATACTTTGGACAGTTAAATAAATGGATAAACCAAAATATTAGGCAGGAAGAATCAGTAGATTAGTGTGCCAGTAGTATATCAATGTGGATTAAATATGCTAGTGCCACATTGAATAATTAAGGTTATTTGGAAAGAATTTGCTTTTTTCATGAAGTAATCCAAAGAAGATAAGAGTGATGTTCATTCATGTGCAGAAAAGTAACCACTGTTTCACAGAGTTGCATAGGATCTTGTCTTAGGGAGAGAAGTTGCATTAGCTTTTGGAAGAGTTTTCATAATATGTCAAGTTCTTTTCATAGCACCGTTTATAAACAGACTTTACTGGGGTTCTGATTTTCCTCATGGATATAAATTTCTTCTGTAAGATGAATATGTCTCTGCTCTCTGTAAGATTTGTGAAATTTAAAATCTGAGATATTTGTAAATATTTCTTGGCCTAATTACTGGAGATTACATACAAAACAGCAGCACAGTAACACATTCTAGTAGTCCCTCTCAGACTTCAGCAATAACAAAGAAGTCTACTGAGCTGGAGGAGCGCTGCAAGAGGTGCTGGATTATCTCCAGAGACTGGCAACAAAGCTGGTGAAGAGTCTGGAATGTAAGTCTTAATAAGGAGTAGCTGAGGGAGATAGAGTTGTTTAGCCTGGAGAAGAGGAGACTCAGGGGTGATCCTATCACAGTCTACAACTACCTGAAAGGAGGTTGTATCAAGGTGAGGGACAGTTTCTTCTCCCACGTAAAAAACAATAGAAGAAGAGATGGCGTCAAGTCACACCAGGTGAGGTTTGGATGAGATACTAGGGATTACTTTTTCCCAGAAAGGGTTGTGAAAGGGTGGAACAGACTGCTCACTGCAGTGGTGGAGTCATTATTCCTTAAGGTGTTAAAAAAACATGTGGATATGGCACTTAAAGACACGATTTCATGGTGAACAAGGTGGTGGTACTGGGTTGATGGCTGGACTTGTTGAACTTCGAGGTCTTTAGCTACATTAATGATTTTACAGTTCCATGAAACACCCATGCAGCACTATTCCAGAGAAAGAAAATGAGATCAAGCACTCAGCAAGGTCTGAAAAAGTAGACATTTACATGAGGTTTTTAGAACTTCAGACTTAGACCTTCTAAATCTAACACATTTTGAAAGGACTCGGTGAAATATTTTGGTGCATAGGCCATTCTCAAGGATTAGGATTCAAGATGAAAGGTAACATGACAGATGATTATCCACCACTTGCCTAAGCTGACATTCTTACACCTTTCTTTGGTATTTACATCTGGTATTTACAACTATCACAGATAAGGTATTGAACTGGAATGGTAGAACAACTGAATGGCAGATGTTGGGAATACTTCAAGATAGTTTATAATGAGTATGTTATCCAAAAGTATTTCTTGTGCTAGGAGGTATGAATATATTTGAATGCACAGGTAAAAAAAAGAGTGTGTTACTTGGATAATCTGTTGATATTTGAGATTGTTCTAGCACCTTTTTTAAGGGGTATTCTTTATGGATGTTGGGTCTTTGTATTATGCTAATAATAATAATAATACCATAATAGTACCATAAAGAATAACATTTAGAATGAAGTGGTTCCACAAAAATTTTGTTTTGATTATGAAGAAAAAATATATATTCTCCAAGTTAATAGACTTACCTCTTGCTTTTTCTTATGGGTGTAGCTGCATACATTTATGCAACTATGTCAATGAAATGTGTATATCCTTGAATTCTTTATGAAAAGCAATTAGAAGTAGTGAAAAGGCAGTAAAAAAAAAAAGTAGAAAAAACATTCAGTCACCCAAGACACTCAATTATATTGAATTCCAAACTGTGGCTTTTAAAAATTGAGAGTGATTTAAACATATTGGTTTAAACATCTCTCCTTAAGGAGAGATGATCATCATCCATATGGTAATACTGTTGGGATCACTCCAAGAAAGGAACTCTTTGTTAATAGTTTTAATTTTCTCTGACTAAAGAGACCACATGGTTGGGCAGAAATACCACATAGCTAGAGAAGCCCAGGTAATTGTGAAGGGGCACTAGCGCTGTGGCTGGATGGAAATTTTGGTGAACAGACTGAAGTTATTATATGTTTGTAAGTCAGTTTATGTTGGTGGCAAAGAGTCATATGCTCTGTGTATAATATCTAAAGGACGTATTGCAGGTTTTGCTTATCTCCAAGTGAGTTCGGCAAATCATAATTTGTCCATGAATAAAAGGGTCCTTTGTCCAAGAATAAAAGGCAGCAGGAGACAATGAGATATTTCATTATTCTCTCATCACCTTAGTTCTCTCCCTGTATTTCCAAGGGAACAATTCATGTGGAACAAACATGTGCAAAGAACACAAGATCCACATAAAAGGGCACCAAGCATCCTGTTTGTGAATAGCTGTCATGTAGTTGCAGCCAGCTGCCAGTATGTAATGATGATTTATGCTTTGGCTACCATTTGCTTGGCTTACTTGCGATGGGTTTTTAATCCTGACTAGATGGAATGATTGAGCTTTTTTCAAAAAACATGGCACTTGAAATTGAGCAGTTGTTAATGCTTTTCTTAATCCATCCATCAGCTGCAGAGGATCAATATAATCAATCTGGTTCTAATGCTGGTGAATAAAACTTAGAGACAGCATAGGCAGGCAGCAGAATGCTGCTCCAAGGTACATGTTTGGGCCAGATAGTCATGGTAACTTTTACCTAAGAAGCTCTGATTAAGATACAATTTGAGAAGGATGCTTTATTTTCCCAAAAAGTATAAGAGGCAGTACAGAATTCTGGGGAAGAGTATGTGTCACTGGCAATCATCTAGGCTGAAGACCTAAGAAATGTGTTTGCGTGAGGCCTCTGCTTAAGTGGCCAAAAATAGTTACATGTAATTACCAAGTTTTCAGTTGAATAATTTGGCAAGTTTATGGAACATGTGCAAAGGGTTTCCATCGTCTCATGCGGTCCTTGTTCTTGTGAAGGGTGAGAAACACTTAAACTGAAACAGTTCTGATGTATGGGTTCTCTACTGGACAAGAATTTTTAACTTAGTTTTCAAAGGTCAACTACTTTTGAGTTGGGATGTTTTGCTAATTAATCCCTAGTCAACATGGCTTCTTGACTTACAAAATCGAGCAAACAAAGTAGGCACAACAAAAACCTTCCTAAGAGGAGTGTTATAAATTAAAAAATGCCAACAAACCAAAACAAACTAACAACCCTTTAAAATGTCTTATAAAATTCAAATGTTTCTGTGAATAAAAGACTTGGGAAAGGCATTTTCTATTCATTCAGCTGAAGAGTAGTGTATGTATATTACTGAACTCTTCATGACCTGCATCTAAGGTACTGAGAATACAGTACCAGGCAATTTGACCTGAAAATAACACCTACAGTATGTATAACTCTTATCTGAAAAAACCTATGGAGAAAAAGGATCTATGCTCCTTTTTATTAATGGTTTGTTTTTTTTTTTAAATTTTTTGTTTTTTAATAGAAGATATATGAATTCCTCAGAGTTAAAAATTATGATTTTAAAGGCTTCAAGATGTCTCACCAGATTTTTCTCACTGGATGTAAACTGAACTACATGAGTGGTGCTTTTTTTTAAGTGTAAATAACCTCAACTTCGTTAAGCTTTCTAATTCCCCCCTTTCTGAACATTTTTAAATAAAAAGTGCAAGATGTTCCTCTTCCTTCTGTCCCAGAAACAATCACAAAAAATATACAGTTCCAAATATCATAGCACAGCTTCCTATTTAATTTAAATGGAAAGTTATAACAATTAATATAGCATCATTATTTCCAGGCAAGATTCTGGGTTGAATGCAGCAAATTTTTAGAATTTCATGTGTACGTGTGGGTCCTCATTGAACAGTTTCAGTGGGTAGAAGTGTCTACTATATAGGTAATTAAGATGTTCTTTCAATTCTATTTCCGTAAACCAATGAATGACCACAAAATGAGGAACCTATAAGTGACTGTTTCTTGGGCCAGGACTTTATGTCTCATTCTGTGTTAAACAAAACATGGAAAGAGCCAGCTCAGTTTGCCATTATGGAAAAAAATTCCATGAAAGTATTTGTTCACATAATGTTTTATGAATAGGAATTACTGAGAGACTGAGGAATTACTGAAAAGTTACTTAAAGTTTCCTTTCTGGCTTTTGGGAAGATCCCAAATATAAGCTCTGAGAGTTCTGATTAAGCCCCCACAGAAAAACCTTTTATGGTTTTCTCAGCTGAGAATATGCAAGAATTGCAATGATCTGAAAAAGATAATTTTTTATCCGTCTCGAGTGAAATTATTTCTTCAAGAAACTGAGAAAACTTCTGCCATTTCCAGTGATTTTGAAGTCAGCTCCCTTCATCAGCACCTACATAACTAGAGGGAATTTTTTAAAACAAATGTAAAATAAAACATGCAAGCACTGCTGAACTTTAAAAATGGATTATATGAAGCAGTTTAAATTTGTCACTCAAGATTCTCTCCCAGGTACCACCTTGAAATGTGGTAGAAAGTCTGAAGCATTGTGAGAAGTCAAAATAGGTACCGCATAATGTCTACTTACTAGACTAATTCAGTATACTCATAATTCTTTTAGATTGTAACAATAAATTGGACAATGAATAAGGTAAATTTACAGTTAAATCCATTAAAAAGTGCTGCCTATAGGAAGGTTGAAATAAAACAGTGAGCAACAACAACATGAAAATTTGTTATTAAAAGCTATGTAAAATTGGTGGATACACACATATATGCACACTTTTGTTTAAAAAAAATTAAAAATTGGTTGGAAATGGTTTTGGTATTATGCTCAAATGCTGCGATCCCAGAGACCACCATAAAAAGCTAAAAATTGTGAGCTACAGCTCTCATCCCCTTTTCCAGATGAAAAGCAGAACAATTATTTTTTTACTTTTTTTCCTTTTTATAAAGATTTTTCTGTTTCAGAAAGAATTCTTTTTTTTTTAAAAAAAAGGGTATATCCTCTAATATACTCTCTGTTTTGAATAAGTTTAATTAAAAAATTACAGACTGATTTTATTATATCATCATTGGTTTGTTATCAATGTCTAGCTGAACAGTATAAGATAACAAATATTTTATTTAAACTTTAGCACTGTTTAAAATGTTAAGTGACACTTTTTATAATCTCTTCATAAACTTCAATTTTGTTAAGATTTGGAAGTAAAGACAGGAGGAATAGGAGATAATAATTGGAAAAGAAAATGTTTTATTCAAAGAAGTGTCAAAACTCATGATGACTTCTATTGTACTGGAACTAAACTATAAGTCATTGTTTGACCTTTAGACAACTGAAGAGAAAAATAATTTTCCTTCCTTTATATATGATAACAAATATTTCAAGTACTTATTTCACAGAGCTTCATGTTCAAAATGTTTTGGTTTTGCTTTTCTCTTCTCAGTGTTTTTGGTTGTTCCTTTGACTTATGAACAAAGAGCTGTTTGAATTGTCTGATGACTTACTGGTAGGATGTTTCAGGGCTTTATAAGGTTGGTTTACTTTCTTGGGACATAACAAGTCCTTTTAGGCTTCAAACATGAACAGCTTCAATGGCCAAAAGGCAATTAATTACCTCAAGATGAGAGGGTCTTTTTCACTAGTAATTTGAAAAATTAGCAAATCCGTCTAATTAATTTTCATCTGGCTGTCAATGTCCCTTACTGTCAATCCACTTGAACCTAGGCACTAATTTAGACTCTTAAACAAAAGACTTTTCCTTGCTGATTGCTTCTGACTAAACATTTATGAGAAATAAATTTGTCATGGGAGTAATTACTCTTGGTAGATTCAGGGTTGTTCATTTGCATTCAGTAGGTACTCTTGGTGCACTTTTGGGGAAATCATGGTCTCCTTAAAGCTGGCATTGCTCTAAGTGACTAAGTGTGATAGAATATGTGGTGGGATGGTCTGGAGGTATGAAGCTCATGAGACTTTGTGTAAGTTCCCCAAGTGCAACCCCATTCTTTTGTGTGAAACACCTATAACATACTGGCATGGTGGGTTAGTAGCAAATATCTGTATGATAGACACAACAGTAAATCAAAAAAGAAGTAAAAGAATATGAAGAACTGGCTTTTACAAAATGACATTGTTTATTTTAAGGATATTTATAGTTCTACCAGCCATTATTTTCCTGAATTAGAGGGTGAAATTAATGGAAGATAAATATTTTTCAGTGAAACACTTTGAGCCAGAATTATCTGAGTTGATAAATGGAACTGCTCAGTGCTGATGGGGCAATAGGGTGCATGAGACATGCAGGTTGACCATACTTTACATAGCTTAGGCACAAATGCATGGGGCCTTGTAACAGCAACAACAATACTCAATGTAGTGAGTGCTGTTAATTACATTTGCATATATAACAAACTGGACAATCCAGTCCTCCTTCCAGTAGTCCTGTACAGTCTAGTGGGAATGCTTAAACATGTGATCTTACATGATTATACCTCAAGTCTGTAGGGCCAATAAGTCTGATTGCAAAATATAAACCAAACATGCATCCAGAATCCTCTATCCACATTGGCTAGGCACTAAGTTACTTAAAATGTTTTCAACAATTATTTGTGTTACAGATGACTTTTAAAACACATTGCTCTCCTTTTAGTGTTTAAGTGCTTCAGATATCCCTTGGACAAGTGCAGATAATTAATTAAAGCACAGATTTCCCAGAGTCTCATGAAAGCACACTTGTCAGGCAATCTTTACTATTATTTTAATCTCCATTGTTTCACAGATTGTTTATGTTAATCTTCTCCTGCCCTTTTTACTGTTCCAGGCAATTTTGTGGCAGAATTGAAAGTGGAGGAGGCTGAGACAGACAGCATGAGGCATGACAGCCACTCAAGCTCTCCTAGCCTTTGTAAGGGTTTATGTGCTTCTAATTATCAATGTGTGGGAGTTTTGTCAAAAAAAGCTGGGCGTGTGGTTCCTTTTGTTCTTCTGTGTCTGTTGTGGTTTATATTTTAAATGGGACACAAATGTGATTTATAGTGCATGGTATGATCCAGTTAGGGAAAATTGGTCTTTTCCAGGCAACACAAACATGAGCAGGAGAAAGAGTGCACGTGAACAGTATGTTCCTCTCAGTGGAGAAGAAACACTCACTAGAGCTCAGTGAGAGAGTAAACAACATGTGAGAAGACTTTGTCAAAAAAGGAGAAAAAAAAGCCAGTGGCTTACTTCCACTGCATCTAAAAATACATGCCATTGGAAGGCAGAGCTGTGAGAGATCAAAGACAACAGGCTTTCAGCATAATCACAGTGAAGTGTGAAAAGCACCATGGTGGCATGGAAAGTGCTGCACCTTGACCAGCAAAGCATGTACCATTACACCTTGGGTACCTTCTGGGAAGCCCAGTGCTGAGTAGTACAGTTTAAAGTGATGCTGCAAGAGGTTTCATGTAGGGTCCTGTCCAGCTCCCTGCAAAATGTGAAAAAATTTGTTTCCAGGCTTGCAATCACTTATTAGACTGTAACACATGAGGACACAGTACTGTGACAGGTCTGAAATGCCATGCTGATGTGACTTTGGAAAGCTAAAACATAAGGTTAACAAGCCTCTTCCTTTTGAAAAGTTCACTGCATTAACAGACATAGATTCTTCTCCCACTGGACTGCTAATGAAGAACACTTTGTATTTAATTTTATGATATTAAAGTATGCAGAAATATATTTGAGGGCTTGATCTTTGTACAGCTGCTGATTCCTGATATATACTCTCAAAACAACTGAAAAAAAAAAGCTAGAAGAAATCTGATGAACACTTGTTTTTGCTTCTCTATTCAAATGGGAGACTGTTTTACAGTAAGGCACAACATCTGAAATGCAAGCTTTTACTGCAGAGGTGATTGTCCCAATGGAATGGGTCAGACACCCTACTTCTGAGCACTTTAAATTCCCTTAAAAATAGCCTCAAAAAGACAATTCAAGCTGCTTATTTTACTACTGGTAATTAGAGTAATCCACAATGTATGAACCTGAAATGAAACACAGACATGATTTGTAAAAAGAATAAATACATGGATATGTAATCCAAAGGACAAAGATAGCAACTAAACATTTAATTAAAAGCAGTTCTTCCGCAGATAACACTTTACAGCAAATGCCTGAACTCTGTACAGCTCAGTCAGTTGGTGGCAGGTTGTCTACAGAGGCATTTTTGTCTCTCTTTAATGAAGTATGATCTTGCAATGGATTATAAACAAAAATCTTCAGTGTGTTTGGATTCTCGCTGGACTAAAAGTTAGGGCAGGACAAGACTGGACCTGTGTATAACTTCCAGCTCTGGGAACACTACAGCCCCATTTCTAAATATTTTAGCTTAGAGCTAGAGAAAAGAGAATGAAGAAAAGTGTGGTTCCCAATGAAAATGGATTCTTGAGTATAGCAGTAAAAAAATAAACAAGCAATGCTACAAGTATACACTGCCTGCAATCTGCATTATATTTGCATACAGGAAAAGGAAGGGAAATAGTTTACTGTTTAGAAAAGAGAAGAAAATGAAAACCTGTGTGAGGAAACATAGAACTTTTTCAAAGTGTGTGGTTTCTGACTCTAAAAAGAGATGCCCCTCTTTAGCATCAGAAGTATCTGCAAAGACCTTCTCGAATTTTTTACTCAGCTCCTTGTTTTGAGTATCCCCTACCTCATTGCAACCACACAACAAAACGCTGTGCTATGACAAGAAAACTAAACCCACTTCTGCCTCAGGGTATGAATGCTTTACTTTACTGGATTATATTGCTTCATTCCTGACGTTTCAACCACTTACTTAAATTGTTCACAAAACATTTGATTTGTGTACATTAATGCAAAACACACTCAATTGGAAGTTTTGTGCATTCTTACTCTCCCCACTTCAGGTATTTACTGTTTACAGCTGTGGAATTTTTGTACTTTGGCACCTTTCAATTCTGAAGTCTAACTATATTTAGATTTTAAATTCACTGATTTAAATGAACAGGGCTGTTATACATATGAATTTTTAGGGTAGCTTGAAGTTTTGAAAACTTACAGCCTTCTTTGTTGAAGGTGGTAGCAAATGTACATAGAACGTACATTTTTTAGTCTCAAAATTTAAAAACCTCTACTAAAATTATTTAAGCTTAATGAAAGTAGGAGGATCCTCTGTGAAATATGAAATGGCTTGTGCCTTTCTGCTGCCTTTTCTTGATCTTATATTCATTTGCAGAATTTGATTTTCAAACCAGCACAGGCATCTGCAGCTGTGCATCTAGTTCAGAGCTTGTAGGCATGGTCAAGTCAAGTATTTTGTGGCATGATGATTTTCACCAGCTCTTCAGATACTCCATTTACTTTCCTGAACATTTAAAGTGGGAATGAGCCAAATATTCTTTTGCAGAGATACCAGAGATTCCAATAATTTTACCTGTAGTTGCCCTGGGAGTGAGCTCAGCCCGTGTTATTTTTTTTCTTTTTTTTTTTTTAAACTGGTATTGGCAGAGTATTTTAGAGTGAATCCAAGAGTAATATTTCCAGCAATGTGGTTCATTGAGCTAGGGTTATTGTGCTTTCTGCAGGTGATGCTGCCTCTCTTCCCTGATGAAATCCCTGTCAAGTAGAGCTCTTATTTTCCTGAAAGCGAGCATATTTTCCTGAAAGTGAGCAAGCACCAATGGAACTTTTTAAACTCCAAAACTGTTTTAAACTGAAACCACTGCAATTTAAAAAATGCAGAACAGCAAACATTTAAAATCACAGCTGTGAAGAGAGAGGTTGGATAATGCTTTCCCACAGGTGCAGTGGCAGTGTGGCTGGGTAAGGGTGAAGGATGGCTTGCTGCCATCTTGTTCCCTATTCAGACACCTGCAGTGCTGCCCAGCCTGCCCCAGCCCCTGGGAAAGGCCCTTCTGGCTCTGCACCTGGTCCTGGCTCCTTGGTAGCCATCCCACAATATGCCTGCAGGTGCTGCCTTGCCAGGCTGCCCAGTAACATTAGCAGGGTTACTCCTTCTGGAAGGTTCCAGTGGCCTGGATCCTGTGCCATCAGGGCAGGGCCACCACGACATTTTCTGCTTCTCAGGTGTGTGCTGGGCTCCACACTGCCGCTGAAACCTGACCCTGTTCTCGCGAACTCCTGATCCTGCTGTCCTTCACCTCTGTCTCTGGCTTATTCTATCTGCCAGGCAGCACCCTTGACTTGCATTTCACCCCATTTTACTATTTTCCTTTGATGCCAATCTTTTAATCCTTTTTTTCCCCTCTCGTTGTTGTTTTCTCCACTTTTTTTTTTCTCTTTTTTTTTTTTTTGGCGCACACGGGGAGCTTTGTTTTACCCTCCACTGGCCATCTGGTGTCTATCCATTATCACCTTTTGGGAAAGTGCCTGATTTTCATCGGGCCAGAGTCTGTTTAGTTTGAGCTCTCTGTAGACTGAATTGCTGGAGCCTGAACTAACTTGAGAGTTTTGATTGCAGGGAACTGAGTAGTTATTTTGAGACTTGTACTACAACATGGAAGGCAATGTAATTACGTAGAAATCGGAGAGAATGTGCACTTATATCCATCTTTTAGACATTTAGCCTTTGCTGGAGTGAATATATGGTGAGTTTTAATGAATATATAAAATACAGATGAAAACTAATACACAAGGGAAAGAAAATCAGCGATGCAACAAATGCAGGATGATTGCACAACAAATAATGAAGCTAACATGCCCCTTTTTGGAAAAACTCATGCTTTGATCCACCATTATGTTTATCTTGAAAACATATTGTTTATCTGAGAGAATATGCAGTTGGCTTCTGAGGTCACTGTCATATGGTGAAAAGTCCAGTTTGCTGTGAGTAGAAACATTAGGAAAAACCCTGTAGGTCAGCCAGTATAAATTGGAGAATCAAACTATTGCACACTTTCCCTGGAATAAATGACTAGTCACAGGTCAACACGTGCATGAGCATTTTTGGCAGTTAGAGAAGGTCACCATCTGTTAAAGGAAAAAAACCAAGTTCAAAATGAAATATATGAGGTTAATCACCTTTTTTCAGAGGAGCCTGGTTTTCCCTTGAGCCTTAGGGATTGGATTTAAGCCCACAGAAGACTGCACAGTAGGGATAATCTCGTACTTCAAGTAAGCAAGTAGTATGAAACTTATGCTTTAAGAGTCCTAGTTTAAATAAAATTAAGCATAAATATATCTAAATAACGAAAAGACTTTTATGTATTAGTGGAATTTAGGGGTAGATTAATGTATCCAATTAATGATGGACATACCAAGACTTCCCTCAGAGTCAGTGAAGTACCATGGTTTTTTCCAGACAAGGTTATTTTTGAACACTCACAGAAGGATGTGAATTACACTCAAGCAATTGAGTGCAACTCAAGCTTGCATATCTGTTAATGCACACCATTATGGGTATTTTATCACTTTTTATTGACTGGAGAAAGAACCTAAATGTTGACTCTCTATGATTTTGAAGTCATAACTGGGGATTAGTAGTTGCCTGATAGAGTTATTAAATGTGAGAGGAATCTGACATGTAGGAAAAGCCTGGAGATGCATTTCTCTACCTATTACACAACTAGATATACTAGAAAAAAGATGGGTAATTCTCAACAAACATTGCTCCTTGTAAGACTAAAGTGGTTTTTTACTGAGCTGAATTTCCTAATCTAAGCCCTTATTGATTTCACCTGGCTTCATAAAGTGATCCCCTTGGGTTCCTTTCTCCAGAAATTAGAAATGATGTATGCTTCACAGAGACTTTTTAATTTATGATATGTGTAATGAGTAACGGTAACCATAACATCACTGTCCTCTTGGCTACATCTGACAAAGGAAAAGCAATGAGCATGTTGCTTCATCTGAGTAGTTGAGCTCCACTTTTGAATAACAGCTTCTGCTTGGCTAAGAGATTTTTCTCCAAGTAGGTAAATTTCTCATGGAAAACAATTGTATGGAAGAGCCTCAAAGCCTTTGAGAATACAGGCAGTCTTGACTGTCCAAAACCAAGTATGTGATTTTCAGATTCCTCTTCTTATAAATATAGAGCAGTTAAGTAATATTTTTGGAAAAAATATGCAAAATTGACAGAGGGCACCCTGGTGAGGACTCTACAATGCATCTATCTTACATTATGGAAGTTCCAAACCACTCTAGGAGTTGCCTAAGGTAGCATGTGGCAGAGAAGAATATTTCTGCTAACAAAGCTGACAATGAAATTCTGTTTGCTGACCAGTATCAACAGGCCCTTGTGACTGTAGGTAATATCCATGACTCTGCAATTGAAGAAATTTTGAGTGGAGACTGACAATTCATTGCTCAATATTAGGAATGGGATGTCAATCACTTAGTGCCAGTAAAGAGATGTTTTATAGCTCCAGATTTTGGTTCGAGTCTGTCCTTGAACGTGATGTTCTTTCACTGNTTAGTGTCCCCCTTTGGTATCTTCACTATCAGTTGTAGAAACATTAATGTGGTGGTCTTTAGTCAAATCCCTATCCACACAAAATCCAGCTCTGGATTCTTAGGGCTAGCTGTTATGGGTACTAGACTGACCTAATTTGACTACCTGGGTTTCATGTTGCTGTTCAGGACTTCCTTGAGAATTCTTGCATTTTTCTCCTAATAGTATTTTTGACATCCTTCTTATACCAGTGCCTTAATTGTTCATATTTTTCATTGTGACCTACAATTCCAGAACAATAGAAAGTCTTTGGTGGGAATGAGCATTTGTTCAGGTTCAGCTTTTCATTCCACAGTCTTCTTGTAGTGCAAGAAATGGAGCAAAGGTCATGTCCACTTTAATTTGCCTTGCTTACTGAATGATTTTCTTAACTAGCCTGCTGTACTATACACAATAAGGGTTTTAGTTATGGATATGGAACAGCAATCATTTACAAACTTACAGAATCCCTCAGAGGCCAGTTGCACTCTATTATCTCAAATTAATTCTTTCCAACTAATAAGCTCTGTGAAAAGAAACCCTGAAGCTGTAGACTTTCCAACAGCTGTTTTTCCTGCCCTGGTTTTAATGATGGGTATTATGAATAACTTTGTGAATCACTGCCCAGTCCTCCACAAACTCTGGTCCATGCACTCCTAGTTTCTGTGTCCTGACATCTGTATCCCAGTGCCTGTAACCCCCTGCTCCCATGAAATGAACTTACATCAACTCAAGTGCTGTCAGGGAGATTTCACAGTGTCAGAAGCAAGATTTGTTCCAGTAAAAGTAATATGAGCTTGTTGAAGCTCACTTTTACTTCTGAACATAAACTAAGACCTATTTTGAGGGACTGTAACTGCTGTTATCACTAGGAACATAATCAATATTCAAAGTAATAGAAACAACTTGGGAGTGTGGTTTCTTTGTGTTGTCTTTGGTATTTGAATCATAACATCCAAATTCCTGCAGTAAAATAAATATGTGTTTTCAACTGCATCTAGAGAGAAGGCTAAGAATTAATAGAAAATGGTGCATCTTCAAATATAGTATGAATTAAAAGTTCTTAGTTGTGACGCATGTTGCTGGAACATTTTGTTTAGAGGTCAGTTGCTGTAATCCCAGGAAGCTGAGCTGTGGAAATAGCACCCCATGCTCCTGAATACCTTGCTCATATAAATGAAGTCCATTGTTTGGTGACTACAAGAACCATGCAGTGGTTTTGAGGCACACCCTGTTCTTTAGGAACTGACAGCTCCTCTGCAAGCTTTGGCAGGGTTTCAGGTGATTTTATGTCTCCCCATTACTTCCTGAACTGCAAGATTGAAATGTGGTCAAGTGTTTGGGTCTTTTTTTTTTTTCAATTTCCAGTCTCCAGTTCTTTCTCATGGTATTGGAGTCACTTTTATTAGAGTAAAGTTAGGCTCTGCTCCAGGAAATGATAGTTATTTTGCCCACAAGAAACTTTCAGATGACATGCTTATTGAAAACAGTTTTGTTTATATTCCAGAATGCTTGATTCTCTTCAACAAATGAACTTAGCAAATGGGAACATAATTTCTCCCTCCTCTTTTTATGTGTGTTTATTCAAATTCTTGAAGGTTGTGGGAGATAGCTTCTTGTCATAGGTACTAAGCGAGGAAACTAGGAAGGTTGCCTCCTATGCTTGCCCTCTGTGAACAGAAAAGAAACTTGTTGGGGCTGTGATGGTAGGTGTCTGTCTTGGCCTCAGTGTTCATGAAATTATTGAGTTTAGTGTGTTCAGTGTAATGAGAAAAAAATGTTGTAGAGTTGCTACTCTGGACTTTAGGAGAGCAAACTTTAGTATATTCAAGGAGCCATTTAACAGACTAGCCTGGGAATCTACTTCGGAGGGCTTGGCAGTCCATCAGTACTGCTCTGCCTTTAAGAACCACCTTTTTGGGAGCACAAGAGCAGGCAACCCCCATTGTGTAGTCAGTCAATCAAGCAGGCAGAAGACGACCTTTGCTGAACAGGGAACTCCTTGTGGAGTTCAAGAGGAAAAGAAAATTAGATGATCTGTAGAAGTAATGTCAGACTTTGCAGGAAAGTTACAGAGCTGTGGTTCATTATGTGCAGGGAGACAACATGAAATAACAGCTTGTGCTGGGTACCTCCAAGAAGGAATCCCGAAAAAATGAAACCCTGGACTTTTATACCATCCCAGTCTAGGTGAGCAAAATATGGGGGTTCTCGGCTTTCACTGTGTCTCCAAATGTCCATTTTCATGGCTGGCACCCACAGGTCCACTTGCCCTTTGCTCTGCAAAGGGTCTGTCGTTCATGGCCTCTTGCCTGGGGGTCTACCACCCAGAGCTCACCCTGCAGCTTGCA
>WBMV01006423.1:504300-534553 GCA_013396655.1 Campylorhamphus procurvoides | reverse complement strand
AAAATTTTCAGTATGTGAATCAGTTATCAATAATTTCATACAAATATTCAGAGACGGAATCCAATGGCTGTAAATAATGGCCATGTGCCAATTTAATCACGACATGTGTCTAGCCAAACAATTTAATTTGTTATGTTTTCTTATCCTAGGTCCTTATTGATTTATTTCCTTTTTTTGGTAGGGAAATCTTCCACCAGATTATCATATCAGCCTAATAGATATTGGTCTTGTCCTTGAATATCTCATGGGTGGAGCTTATCGATGCAACTACACCCGGAAAAGTTTTCGGACTCTTTATAACAATCTCTTTGGACCAAAGAGGGTAAGAATGAGTTCAAAAAACAAATAATACTTTGTTCCTTTGACTTGGTGAAACACTGCATGTTTAATTCTAAAGAAATGCTGTGAGACTGAAATAGAAACCCCAGAGGGAAAGTGAGAGGAGAAACCTGCAAGACACCTGTGTAAGGGAGGGGAGGACACGAGGGGTGGTGGGTGAACTGGCCTGGAGTTCCTCCTGCTCCAGTCATTTACAATCCAGGCATTTCTAACTGTGCTGTGCTTAGATCACTATTTTATTTTTTTTCCTTAGTTTTTGTGACCATGTGGTGATTTTAATCCTCAAGGCAATATATTATTGAGCAATTCATTTAACTCTTCTCTCTGAATCAAAATCTTTCACTGAAGTGCAGGATGGAAAATATTTGCTAACCCACCTCATTCCTGCAAATACAAATAATACAAGTAATTAATTGCAGCATTATTGGTACAATTATTTAGAGTAGTAAGTTTAGTAATAAATATTCTGCATTTGTAAATGAAAATGGTTTTATTTGGTATTGTTTGGTCTTAGAATTTTCTCTCCCATCTAACTGACTTTCTTTTCTGTTTTTTAATATTCAGCCAAAAGCTCTTAAACTACTAGGGATGGAGGTAAGTTGGATTTATTGTAAAATACTGGGTTTATCAGAACATTTCTTGGTGCAGTTCTTTTCTTGCTCTCAG
Organism: Campylorhamphus procurvoides; assembly: GCA_013396655.1. Lineage (NCBI taxonomy): Eukaryota > Metazoa > Chordata > Aves > Passeriformes > Dendrocolaptidae > Campylorhamphus > Campylorhamphus procurvoides. Next base: position 533,548 of record WBMV01006423.1, on the reverse strand, counting down.
ATCTTTCATTGTTACTATGACTTAAAGTAAATTTCAACTAGACAGGATATTCCATTTTGCAAACATTCTATGAAATACTTCTGACCATTTTTGTATGGATAGCACCTTCAGAACTGCTTAAGGCTCTGCTCAATAGTCTTCAGGCAATTCTAGCACTGTTATGTAATAACACACTTCATGTTGGAACATATTGTAGATTTAATCATTCCTGTGTGAACTTTGATGATATTGAAAAGAGAATGTGATCCAGCAGAGCTACTTATGGTGCAATCCCCTTTAACCATGAAATAACAATTTCTTGGCTAATGATGTGTTATCATAGAGAAAACCTTTAACTGGAGTGAGCAAACAAGGTGGTCAGGCATGTCAGCTGCTGTCCTCCACCATAAAACATCTTGCTCCTGTGATGGACCATGCTCTGTAAAGGATGGGCTGATCCAGAACTTTGGGTCCAGCTGCTGCATCATTATTTGTGTGTCTGCAGAGCTTTGTAATTGAGCAGGAACAGATCAGGGATGATGCCTAAAAACTCCCTCTGTTTTGGTGGCAGCTGCTTCTCTTTCTGAAAAGAAGTGTTCCTGTAGAGCAGGAAAGCCTTGGCACCCCGGGCCAGGTGCACTGCTCTAGGAGGTGTGTTGTTATTGATGCTGTGACAGTGTTCACACAGACTGTGCCCACTGCTTGTGACAGATTTGGTGTCAATCACACCTGCACACAAATGCTCGAAGGAGCCTTTTTCCCTACAGAGGTCCAGGTTATGTTTAATCCCTCTGATCACCTTCCCATCTTCTAATGGCTTGAGGCCAAAGGCTCAGCCTGTCAGAGGTGTGACCTTCTGATCAGCACTGATCCCAGGGCTTCTCCAGAAGCAGATTTTGATATCCTTTGACTGAGAAATGTTTTATGGAGCACAAACTGAAGTGTTCTCTCCACTTGACAGCAAGTATAGCCCACTTCCCTCTTCCAAAAGAAAGAAAAAGTGAAAAGAAAAATTAACATTTCATTTGCTGAAATGGTCAGCAAGTTGATGTGACTCCAATTATTTTGGGTGTTTTTTTTAATTTCCAGTGTTAGGAGCTCTACAACAGGACATTCAGACTCCTCAGCACTTTGTCTTTCTTACCTAGGGTTTTGTTTGGATTTGATTTTCCTAGTGTGGTGGAAACCTAATTTTTGGTCCTTCATTTGAGATTATATGTCTTGTGCTTCAGAGATGCTTAAGGCTCCTTCATGGTGTTAATGACCCCTGAATTTTCCATAGGAGACAGAGGTCACCACTTGCAGTTCTTAAAACTGCTGAAGGAGAAGTGCATGTTTAATTGCTGAGCCGAAGAGTCACCTTAGGAAACCTGGGGTGTGAGGCTGAACTCTGAGTTTGGATTTAAGTTCATATTTTCTTGAAAAGCAGTGCATTATGCTGAGCTTGCTTGAACAAGAAGTGATTCTGTAGAATAGTAATTGCTTTTACTTGCAATCCACTTCTGAGACTGGGATCAAGCCTACAGTGATGATGAGCTCTGTCTACACCTATATTTGCAGTGTTCTTCCTCCATTATTTAAACCCTAATTTTCCCACTCCTGGCTTTTCTCCCCTCAGGATCCTGCCTCCTTGTCACTACTTCCCTTCAGTTACTTCCATGTTGGTTCCTGTAGTACTGACCCACCCTCCCCATCCCTTTAAGACGTGGGATATTCATACCTTCCATTTGCACTGCACACATAAGAGGAGATTGCTTATTCCAAGGTGAACACTCCCTTTGGTCTCTTGCTGTTCTCAAGGACTCTGCCTGCCTGTCCCTGCCATGTGCATGTTGCCCCTCTGCCTGCATGTCAGTCTGGAAGCTGCTTTGATGCCTGTGAGATGTGCAGCACTGTCCTTCAGGGAGAGACACAGACATATGGAATGAGGGATGGCAGTGAAGCTGTTCAGAGGGGGTTCAGCATTGCTGGAGCTCCCTTGTCACGGCTGGTGTCCCTCCCCATGTGGCAGAGATGTGTGTCCAGGGCTGTGGGAAGGGATGCCCTCAGTCCCACAGGGTTCTGGTGCCCCTGTCCAGCCTGGCAGACTGGTACCCTGAGTGAGACATGCAGCTGTGTGTGCTTGCCCAGTGCATGCTCTGTCGTGTGTCCATGCTGGTGGCATTCATCTCAGCAAACAGCAAAACCAAGCTAGAACTCTGAGTGTGAACATGTCCTTAGTCCTTGTTCTGTGCATGATGCCATGGTAGGTGGGCTGTTAAAAACTGATGGAACAATTCTTCTTCATTTCTTCCCAGGATGATGAGCCTCCCACCAAAGGGAAGAAGAAGAAGAAAAAGAAGGAGGAGGAGATTGATATCGACGTGGATGACCCCGAAGTGAGCCGCTTTCAGTACCCCTTCCATGAGCTGATGGTGTGGGCCGTGCTGATGAAGAGGCAGAAGATGGCCCTGTTCCTGTGGCAGAGAGGGGAGGAATCCATGGCCAAGGCACTTGTGGCTTGTAAACTCTACAAGTCCATGGCCCACGAGTCTTCTGAGAGTGAGCTGGTGGATGACATCTCCCAGGATCTGGACAACAACTCCAAGTTAGTAGATGCAGAACAGACTTTATATCTACTCGATACAAGGGTTTGTGTGACCTGCTGAGAAGTTTTACTTTTAGCAAAGTACAATTCACTTCCAGAATGCAGTTTCACAAAATGCCATTTGGATGTTTTAACCCAATTTATCCACAAAAAACAAGGCAAAATATGGTGTCAGTATTGCAAGGTAACACTAAGACATGCATTTTTTTCTGACAGAATACATTCTTTTTTCAGGTTCTCTCTCTGTAAAACTAGCTAGTTTTATTTCACAAAGTTATTCTCAGAATTTACCCACATAAATTAAGGGGTGTCTGATGATATGTCTAAACTGGCCTTAAGATGTTACTGGTCTAAGCAAATTCTCTCTGGTGATTAACAATTTTGTTTGAACAAAGGAAGCTTGAAACTCAGCAGTTCTTGTCACTGTATCCACACATGTGGATAAACAGATGCCCTGTGAACAGAATTGAACCCCCAAATGCAAGCACTGATTTCTGAGTCAAACTTGCCCAGACTTCTCTTGCATTTCCCAGGGATTTTGGGCAGCTGGCTGTGGAGCTCCTGGACCAGTCCTACAAACACGACGAGCAGATTGCCATGAAGCTGCTGACCTACGAGCTGAAGAACTGGAGCAATTCCACGTGCCTGAAGCTGGCAGTGGCAGCCAAGCACAGGGACTTCATTGCCCACACGTGCAGCCAGATGCTCCTGACTGACATGTGGATGGGGCGGCTGCGCATGCGCAAGAACCCGGGCCTGAAGGTACTGCTGGGCTGGGACCCCAAGGGGGGTCAGGGCAGGTAATGCTCCAATCCTATGGAGGGTTTGCATAGGAAAAGCTGCCTTACTGAGCAGGGATGTTTTAAGAACGTCACCTGTCTTAAAGCTAATTTCTTTTGTTTCAAAAATCGTCACATCTAAGGAATATGGCAAAGGAAAATATAACTCCATAAAAGACTTAACATGATTGGAATCTGAGAGAGAAGTTGTGGCTTACAATAAAGCATGAGATGAGTTAATAGACAACACACTCACTTGATTAAAAATGAGTTGGATACAAGGAAAAAGATCTCCATTAGGGGTCCCTGCAATGGGAACAGAGACAAAACAGACCAGATGTGGGCACACACTTCTTACATTGCTTCATATTGTACCAGAAGACACAGAGTCAGCTCAGTGTTAAAAAGGGTGACATCTGTGCAATTGCATTGTGTGAGACTGGGATTTTCATATCGCTCTTCTGTGATTTGATGGTGCAGTCTCTCTTACTGATTTTAGTCTTTCCAAATTGCTGGATTTACCAAAAAAAGGAGTAATGTGAGGGGCTGACACAAAAGAGACACAGGGCTCAGGAAGCAGAGCAGTGTTTGCCTGTGTGTTTTCATGTGCCCATAATCCTTCCTTTGCTGTGTTATGCAGGTACTGTCACCCACATGGGGGTCCATCCTGTTAGTGCTGCCTTCAGTCCCACCTCCTGATTTCCTGAAATCCCCCTTGCTGACACAGTGCTGTGTCTGTCTTTGCAGCTCACACTGCCCAGTTTGCTGACACACACATTGCACTGTCTCTGTCACCCCCAGTTTATTTACACTTTCCCATGTGTCCCTCCTAAACCTGTTTATAATCTTCAGACAAGTGTCCTGCCTTTGAGATTGCATCATGGTGCTTTCTAAATCTGTTTAGTATTTTCCTTTCTTTTCTCCAAAGGACTAATTGATCTCCTGACATTCTACTTCCATCAGCTGCATCCATTCCTCAGCTCCTCTGATGTGCTTAGACTTGTGCTCCTGTCCCTCAGCAATCTCACATGGTAGAAGAATTCCCCCAGTGCTGTCTGCAAAGCTCCCTCTCCACCACTGTGTCTATTCTATGTCTCTTTGCACAACACTCATTCTGGAGCACAAGTCCTTAATTGCAGAGGATTTGTGGAGATGGGAGGCTTTTCAGGATGCCATATTTTCATGCAATACCTTATTGCCACTGCTTCATAGGTGCTACTTACCCATTTCTGTAGGTCTGAGGATAACACAATCTCTTGAATACTATACAACAGAAAATTTTGTTTAGGGGACTTGCCTTGCTATGAAATCTCTAATGTAAATGAATATTGAGTTGGATTCTCTCTTGTTTACAGGTTATAATGGGGATTCTCTTCCCTCCCACCATCCTTTTCCTGGAGTACCGGAGTTACGATGATTATTCCTACCAGACATCCAGAGAAAATGAGGAAGGCAAAGAAAAGGAGGAGGAAAATGCGGTCAGTAAGGGAGAGTATTAGACAGATCTAATATCTCAAGAGGGCTCTGGTTTCTAACTCTTCTGATTATGGTATAGGTTACTCATGTAAATCTCCACTGCACCTGTGGGATAAAATCAGTGACGACTTTGGGGATTTATAGACTGGATTCTTAGGGAATGCAAATTGTCTGTGTAGTTCCACAGATTTATAAATTGCTATTTTTGTATCTTTGAAAAGAGGTCTGTTGCTCAGAGGAATCACTGCAGAGTTATTGGTTGGCTGGGGTTGTAGCTGAGGAAAAGCTGCTATTTCTACAACTGCTATTGATGAAACCTGACAACTCTGTTCTTCCAGGATGCAAATGCAGATGCAGGTTCCCGAAAAGGGGATGAAGAGAATGGAAAGAAAAAACAGAAGAGCCTTCCAATTGGAACAAAGATCTATGAATTCTATAATGCACCTATTGTCAAATTTTGGTTCTACACAGTAAGTAATGATGATGAAATGGGTAGTGATCGTTTTTCTCACACCTGTGAAAGTGAAAGGATTCCAATGTAAAAATAATAACCAACTAATAAATAAATATAGTACTGACTTGCATGGAATTGGATGAGTACAACACTCCCTTTATTCAGAGAAAAATGCACAGCCAGTGAAACAGAAGGGATAACTGAAGCTTATGCTTTCAGTCAATAAAGCTCCCACATGTTTTGAAGGAGGCTCTGTATGACTGATCCTACACCAGCCCCAGTGCAAGCTCTGCTGTCCAGTCACTCCTTCCAGACTGGGCTGGGTTCTCCTGTTCTCTAAAGGTCCTGGCTCCTGCTCTGCACTGCAATACCCTTTGGGACCCAAGGAGCAATGCCATGGTGTCAGTGCTTGCCATTGCTCTGCTGCTCACACAAGTGCAGCCTAGATGGAAGCACAAATCACAGCCCTCTAAGACTTAATAGGTATTTTTATTTCAATAATTAAAACCAATCTAAATGAAAATATTTATTTTTGGCAAGCATCTAATTTCATCTTTAGTGTATCAAAAACTATCTGGTGCCAATAAATAGAAAATGTATTTGTGCTACTGCTTATAAATTTTGTGTAAACCAAATCCTGTAAAAAGCATACTGGTTTCTTTCTTAATCAAATTTAGGATGCTGAATAGCTAGTAGGTCATAATAATATGTAGGGTTTACATGTTAGCTCACTGTAATCACAAAACACTATACTGATCCCTTTCTGCTGCCTATATTAATAATTTAAAAACAAAATTACTATTTCATTTCAAAGAAAAGTATTCAACATGGTTCCACAGTGTAAAGAAATTATATTTTTGTAGATTAAAAAAGCCACAGTCACAAAGGGCCAGATTTAGAGGCTTTAGGATTGCTATGAGACATTCAGCTGAGTGGCTCATGTGTCCCACAGCATCTGTGCCTCCTCTGGCTGCTGGGGCTGGGGCTGTGCCAGTGTGCAGCCAGCTCTGCAGGGGCACTGCAGCCACCCTGCTCCCTGCACCAAGAAAACACCTCTTCTTGAGCAGGGAAGGGTCTCCAGAGCTGAATATTTCACCCAGAGCCACAGCATAGGAGTCCATACATGTGTGAATGTCACAATCAGCAGAATTAGTAGGGAAATAAACAAAGGGGGCTTTGAATACTGCCTGACTGTGGAAGGATCCTGGGATCTGTCACCTGAAGTCCATAAAGGCTTTTTTTCTTTTGGTAGATATCATACCTGGGTTACTTGATGTTATTTAATTACATCATCTTGGTGCGGATGGAACGGTGGCCATCAGTGCAGGAATGGATTGTCATCTCCTACATTGTGACCTTGGCTTTGGAGAAAGTAAGAGAGGTAAAGTCTGAGCATAACAATATCTCATCATCCTTAAAGGGAAGTTTGCTCTTAGAGGTTTCAATGGCATGGACTTGTGCACAGGCTTGAGAAGCCAAACATGAGAGAGAAGAGTCTCATTTTCACCGGCCCAAACTGCCCCATCCCTACAGAGAGCCATAACCCATCTACAATCCATTTCCAGGCATTAAACCCTTCTCTAACTGGGCAAAGGCTCAGGCAGAAATGCCCTGTGCTGAGCAGTGAAAAGCAATGTTGGCACTCTCCTGGGTGTGTTCCTGAGGAAGGGCAGGGCCATGACCCACCAAGGGGAGCTCAGGAGGTGCTGTGTGTCATCAGCAGTGGGATCCTTGAGGAGAGCTCAGCACAGGACTTTGGGGCAACCTCTGACTGCCCTCATTGCTTCTGGGTGCAGAAAGAATAAAAACTGCCCCAGTATTCACATGCTGGGGTTGCACATGGGCTGTCCCTCTCCCATTCACAATTCCCGTGGCTCACACTGACTCTGTTTGCAGATAAATGTGGATGCCAAGACAGTCAGCCAGATCTTCTGGTTTGGATGGTTTTGATTAAAACATACAGAAAAAAAAAGGCTTAATAAAGCCAAAATAAGAATAAAATTGAAAAGGGAATTCGGAGGAGGGCTGGGAAAATGATCTGAGGGCTGAAACAGCTCTTCTATGAAAACTGGCTCAGGGGGGCTTGAAAAAAACCAGAGTGAGACAATTCCCAAAGGGCTGCAGTGACAGGACAAGGGGCAGCACTTTGGAACTGAACAAAATAGGTTTCAGTTGGACATAAAGAAGAAGTGTTTTACAATGAGGGTGGGCAGGCCCTGACACAGGGTGGGCAGAGAAGTTGTGGCTGCCCCTGGATCCATCCCTGGGAGTGTCCAAGGGCAGGTTGGACAGGGCTTGGAGCACCCTGGGCTGGTGGGAGCTGTCCCTGCCCATGGCAGGGCTGGCACTGGGTGCTCTTCACACGCCTCTTCCAACACAAACCATTTCATCATCCTATGAAAAGGAAATTTTGGCCACCAGTAACTAAGAACTATCTCTTGTGACAATGGAGGGGTCTCAGACACCTGTTGAGTGTGACAAGATTGGTGTTTTTTTCACAAACGTTACTTCAAAAATGCAAGCTGGAGTTTTTCCTAATGATTTATCTGTTAAATGTTTTTTATGGTTTTTGGTTGTTTTTATTTCAGATTCTGATGTCAGAGCCTGGCAAACTGAGCCAAAAAATTAAAGTTTGGCTCCAGGAATACTGGAACATTACTGACCTGGTGGCTATTTCAGTATTTATTATCGGAGCAATTCTTCGCCTGCAGAACCAGCCCTACATGGGTTATGGAAGAGTCATTTACTGCGTAGATATCATTTTCTGGTACATCAGAGTACTAGATATCTTTGGCGTGAACAAATACTTGGGACCTTACGTCATGATGATTGGAAAGATGGTTAGTGCCTAAATTTCTATCAGTTATGTCTTTCAGAACTTCTTGGGAAACTAAATTCCATTCTGATTTAGAAAGAGGTTTTCCATGGGGTAGGACACTGAATAAAGGCTGGGAAATGTGCCGTGTGAATCTCACACACACACACAAAGATGTCATCGCTGTTGCAGTAACAGATTGCAGATACACCAGGACCATCCCCAAACCTCAGTTGTGCACAGGAGGTGACAGAGATGACACAATCCTTGCTGTGCAGCCACAGCAGAGCTCTGAGCTGAAGGCACAGCAGAGTGCACTTGACACAAACAAGAGCAGGGATAGCAAAGATTTTAGCATTTGAAGTATTTTAAAATATAATCTGATATTCCTTTAAATAACTGCATTTTTCTATATGCTGAATTCATGAGCAGTAGGAAGTCAGAGAACAACGCCAGGACGATTCCCTGCTGATGTTTCCCTGTTGAAGGTGTGCTGGCAGCAGCCCTGCTGCTCTGCTCTGCTCTGCTCTGCTCCCTGGGCACAGCAAGGGCCTCTCTGTGCTCTCTCCTGCAGATGATTGACATGCTCTACTTTGTGGTCATCATGCTGGTGGTGCTGATGAGCTTCGGGGTGGCCCGGCAGGCCATCCTGCACCCCGACGAGGAGCCCTCCTGGAGGCTGGCCCGGAACATCTTCTACATGCCCTACTGGATGATCTACGGGGAGGTGTTCGCAGACCAGATAGACCGTAAGAGTAGAATTCATAGTAAGAGTCTGTTTCCTGTTTCTGAGGCAGATGATCAGATCCAAATTAAAGATTTTTTTTTTAATTTGGAAGTAGTGTTTTCTCTTTATGATTATATGGTTGTTATGTTCTCGTGACAGACCCAAGACTGAACAGTTTTGTGTTCCCCATCTGCAGGTCTGGCCTCTCAGTTTATACCCAAATTCAGTTAACACTGACAGTGACAGTCTGGAATACTCTCCTGTCCAAGAGTATTGCAGTGTGAAGTGCTCTGTTTACTTGCAGCAATCAACAGAGATCATTCTGAGATGCCCTTTTGAACCAAAGTTTTACAAATAGTTCCAGCAGAAGAAGAAAAAAATAAACACCTTGCACAGGAGGCTAAAATACACATATCCTTTCATCTCCAACTCCCAACACAAGCAATGAGCTCACACATTTTTGCTCCAATTCATGCATCTGTCTGCTTTCAGAAATGTTTCCATTTCAGGAACCACCAATGTTCTTCTTTTCTTCATCTGTGGGAAAACAAAACTCCACTTGAGTAGCTTTGGAAATAACCTTTCTTATAAAAAAGCTTCATATTTTAAAACCCCCACAAACAACTGTCAGTGCTTTAAAGGAGATGGAAACTGTCCTGTTACTGCTAATTTTGTGTTAATATTTGAAGTCTGTATGACAGTGCAGCTGGCCTCCTCTAGTGTGTATCAGGGAGTTTGCAATTGATCTGAAACAACCCCAGCTGCTGTTTCAGCTCTGTGTAGTGTTATTTCAGTCACCTGCACATCCTGACAGGGAGGAAAGTGCAAGGCTGAGAAACCTGGAGGTCTAAGTTTGAAAACCAGAAAGATCCACCAAGAGAAGCTTTTATATCAAATGTCATTAAAGTGCACTTCAATTGCTTAGAGAGGAATAAAATGCCATTAGTCTGGTTCTGAACAGTGCACACTGTTGCAAAATTCACATAATCTTTGTTTTCCTAATGAATGCTTGTCTCATTAATGTAACTTATGATACAGTAAATTGCTTGATGACATGAAAGGTGAAGCCACTCATTTAACTGTTTGATGCTGCAGTTTTGGTGCCATGAGAGAACCTGAGCTTGTCCTGGCTCACAGGTGGGTCAGTTCTTCCATGGGGAGGAAGTCACTGTAACAGGGCATTCCTGACCTCATTATGTGCATTCAAATCCCACTTCACTTTAAACAAAGAATGTTTGCCAATGTAGACAGTTTGATTTCTTTATAAATCAACCCTCATTCCTTGCCAGCCATACTGATGTCTTTAGTGTAAGTGGCCCCAGACTTCTCTAATGCTTCCAGTCATTTCTCAATTATTTACTCAGCATCCTTTGAATTAGAAATCTTTTTTTCAGCAGTGCAAAATATTTGGGAGACAAAAAGTTCGAGCTTTCCAATTCCAGAAGTTCAGCTACTTGCTCCTCCCCAGGTCAGAAGCTTTGCTGTGTCAGCAGCCTAACCATAAGCTAACTTGGAAATGGGTGGGTTTGTGTAGCTTTAATACTGAAATAATTAGGGTTATGCAAGGTGTTCTACCAGTGTAACTAGACTGCATTCCAAATGTCCTGTAAACTTTTACGTGTACAAGTCTATGGGACGGATCCTGAAGATCTTTTTGCTTTCAATAAGAATTTTTCCCTGATCTTTCCATGGTTCTCTGTAAACACACCACAAAAGCAGCCTCAGAAGTCACTGAGGAGAGATTGCTATGGGCAGTCCAATGTGACTCGGAGTCAAGTGCTAATGGGTTGTTTAGCAAAGACTCAGGGGTGTAAACAATTTATGGGAAAAGTAGGACATCAAATTTTCCATCTGAAAGAAGGTAGTTGGACTTTGTCAGCAGCTTCACCGAGGACAGGTTGTCACCTGAATGTAAAGATCACAAGTCACAGGATTTGCTCAGGTTGGAAGGCACCTTTGGAGATCATCCAGCTGAAACTTCCTGCTCCAAACAGGGTAAATTAGAAGAGGCTGCTCAGGGCCTGTCCAGTCAGATTTATAATATCTTGAAGGATGAAGGCTGTGCAGCCTCTCTGGACAACCTCTTTTAAATGGAATTTCCCCTGTGTCTACCCTTGCCCACTGCTTCTTTCCCTTTCAGAAGCCTCTGTCCCTGTCTTCTTTTCTCCCACACACCACCAGATATTTACAACATTGGTAAGATCTCCTTGACCCTTCTCCAGAATAAATGATGCCAGCTCTCTGCCTTGTCTCGTTTATCACATAGTCCAGTCGCCTTAATAACCTCTGTGCCCATTCCTGGAGTCCTTCCTGGATGTCCATGTCTGATTTCTGGGGGGAGCCCAGAGCCAGACACAAAATTCCAGATGTGGTTCCCCCACAGCTGAGTAGAGGGGGATGGAATAATAACCCCTGGTAACCTGATGGTAACACTTTCCTAGTGCAACTGATGCCCTAGTGGGGTTCACTCTGTTTAGGTGTCCATGAGCACAAAGTCAGTGGCATCTAATACTCAACAGCATCATCTTCTTATACAGTAGAAAAGCCTGGTGGAGTTTCTTTCAATACTGTGATTTGTCTTACAAGCACCATTTAGGAATTGGCAAGCAAATATCCATCCTTGTAGTCAGAAAGGGCTTTAATGATACTGGTGTTATTGCAGTGTACAATGTCATGACTATTCATGGAAACATAGCTATTCAAAAGAAACATCTGACAGACTCAAAGCCAGGATGGTTCTTAAAAAAGAAAAACAGGAAAAAAAAAAGAAAAGAAAGAGAAAAAAGGGAGGAAATGTTTCCATAATAGCTAAAAGAATGATTTTGGCATGCCGATTTTGAGTGGTTTCGTGTTCGTGGTAACCGCCAGTTTTGGTTACTTGCCTGAAATATCATGTCTATTTAAATGATCATCTGCCAGAAGCATTTTGTGATATTTTATTCCTGTCATTAATTCCCTGCCATATGTAACACTTGGGGAAAACAGCATGAAAAGGAAATTGCAGAATGCAATGCATTTTTAACAAAGACATTGTTTCTAAGCATATGACTCTCCTGTTCTGACATTTGAGTTGCTTATCTTCCCTTGGCAGCAGAACTGCATTTTCAGTTGTCTTTTTTTGGTTTTGTTTCTTTATTATTCTCTTTTCTTTCTCCTCCTGCTTCCTTTTCTCTTTCATTCCTTGGAATGCTCTTCAGTTTATGCCATGGAAATTAATCGTAAGTGTCTGTGCAGAACTGAGTATCTCATTTGGCTGAATATGCTCATTAATCTTTTTCTTGATTAGTTACATTTTAATTATAGCACTCATCCAACATTCAGGTGTGAATCTGTTCTTCTACTGTAATACTTTCATTTGAAAATAAGTAGAGGAAAACTATTTTATTTTAATTCTGAATGCAGATCAGAAGTTTTAATTTAGCTTAAGTGGTTTCTAAGATTTGTTTCTAGTACACCTGCAGTAAAATAATCAGGTTTTTTTAATTATGATGCATAAGTGGTATTGTATAAGTATTTCCCTTTGATTACCTAGATGCAATGCTACTGGGGTTTTGGCAGTACTTTCATTGGTCCATTTGAATAAAATTATGATTCCCTTAACTTTCCTGGTATACTTTTCCTAGGAAAACCAGGAAAAATATAGGTCTGATGTTTGAAAAGCAAGTAAAATAGATTTTATTAATTATAGTCTAAATACCCACAGGAAATAGGATTAGTCTGTTTTCAAATACATTGAAAGTATTTTTCAGGTGAGGTTGAAGCATTGAGGTTTTTTGCAAAATGTTTAGAAATACTGGGATTTCTATTGACATGAACTAAGTCTATACTGAACTCAGTGTCAGCCTTGTATTTGCTGAGATTTCAGCCAAGGAACGTGGTTGAGACTAAATGGTTCCAAAATCCAGCCTTGTGTTTGAAATCAGCTATGCTGCCATTTAAAGACAGGACAAACTTCTTGCCTTTACCCAACTTCAAGACAACCTACGTGTTCTTAAAATTACTGCAGGCAATTCCTTATATTGGTTTGATCAATATTCTCAGGTTTTGTCTCGTTCTCAGTAGTCTATTTTGCTGTTACTATATAACTTTCATTTTATAGTTTTATCTCTTGGTAACATTTGCCTACGAACAGCCCCAGAGAGGCCAAGGACTAGCCCAGGGTCAGTCTGGGCAGTCAGCGAGGGGCAAAAAGAGCCAGAGGAGACAGAGGGTCCACCCTGGGCACTGCCAGAGGTGCGAGGTCCCTGCTGGAGGGGGGGCTGGGACCTGCACAGCTGGCACAGCTGGGAGGCACAGGGGCTGGAGGTGGGGCTGAGACCTGCACATCTGGCACAGTTGGGGGGCACAGCTGGAGGGCTGAGACCTGCACATCTGGTACAGCTGGGGGGCACAGGGGCTGGAGGGCTGGGACCTGTACATCTGGCACAGCTCAGGGGGCACAGCTGTGCACAGGGGCTGGAGGGCTGGGACCTGCACATCTGGCACAGCTGGGGGGCACAGGTGTGCACAGGGGCTGGAGGGCTGGGCCTCCAGGGTCAGTAAAGGCCTCTTTAATACACTTAGGGACCCAGTAAAGGTTTCATTTATGCTCAGTAATCTGGGGCCACTAAATCCATCCTTTTATAGCTTTGGCAAGGTTTGCACACAAGCTTGGATGAAGAACTTTTAGTTCCACTCTTAGTATGGATGTGTAGACATCAAGATCTTGTCCTAGACTATTACTATGAGAAAAAGAAAATCGATAGGAATTTGAAGAGAAAGCCACACTGTAAAGTAAACTTGAAACTGCCTCTCTGTTCACTAATTTGAAAAATTATTTTTATATACTTTAGTTGGAAGCAGAAATTGAAGTAGAAATTATACATACTTGCTACTGGCAATAAACTGACAAAATTTGGCAAATTTTATGTGCGTGTCATCATTAAATAAACATAAATAGTGTTTTTAAGTATCAGGCAATTGGTGAAAAATACCTTTTCTGTTTTCTCTCCAGCTCCTTGTGGGGACAATCTTTATGATGATGATGGGAAACGCCTCCCTCCGTGTATCCCAGGGGCCTGGCTCACACCTGCTATCATGGCCTGTTACCTCTTGGTAGCAAATATCCTGCTGGTAAACCTGCTGATTGCTGTCTTCAAGTATGTAAATGAGAATGCATCTTTTCCTTATTGCAGACATAAAATATCCTTGAGAACCCACCAGCTGATTTTGCAAGGGTTTGCATTTCAGGATCTGATTACTCTGGGTATGATGGCAAGTCCTGCCAATGGTGTGTGCACTGGAGAAGGGGGAGGAAAGGTGCCTTGGAATTTCCAGCAATTGCAGTAATGCCTAGGGGAGAATCTGGCCACTTCCAATTGCCTTTTAATGGATAGTGACAAGGCTCAGGATTGCTCTGGGAAGACCAAGAACAGAACCCATGAAACCTGCCACGTACAGGGTAAAGCCCAGGGAGCCCCTGGCTGCTGACTCTGCAATAGAACAGCAGAACAAACATCTGAGCACCAAAAGCAGGAGGTGTTCCCACTGCACCATCTGGCTTTTTTTTTTGTTTTTTCTTCTTGTTTTGTTTTTCATTTAGAAAAAGAAGTTAGGGCCTTGCAGAGTTCTTATAAGCTGCAAAAGAAGAGTCTATGTTGCCTTGAACCAATAGGAAGGATGGCTGTGTGTTCCCAAGCTCTGCAGCCAATGTGTGCACTATGCACACATCCACATTTAGACTTCTGTGGAGTAAAACTAAGTAAATCTCTGCTGCTGGTTCTTCCCACCTACAGTTACACTGCCTGCTTTTCTTCTCATGACCTAGGGATTTGGGAAAAAAAGGAGTCAGTCCTTGCTGGTAACACTTTCTGAACACACCACCTGAGAAAGGCAGGGGATCCATATTTGCTTGGCACAGGTATCTGGTGTCACAAACACCAAAATCGTGTGCCCAGAAATGTGCAGCCCACAAAGCCTGTCTTTCATTTGATGTATGTAGCTTAAAAGGTCATGAATTTCAAGCACTCAAATGCCAGTCACATAGCTGGGGAGAAGGGAAGGCTCTTACAATGGGAGCTGTTCCTGGCTGAGGGACCAAGGAATCAGCAGGCTGGAAGTGGGTCATGCTGTTAACTCCTGCCAGCCCAGCCTGGCTGTGATGGGAGGGGATCCAGCTGGGAATTCCTGCTGGGAAGGAGACACAGAGAGAAGGAAAAGTGTTATTTATCATTGGGAAATAATCTCATGTGTACCTGACAGAAGGAAAGCAAAAGCTCTGTGTACACAGGAGTTCTTTGGTTTCAGAGAGATGTTTTAACTGGTCTTACGAATGGAGATATTCTAAAGCACATAAAGTTAGAAAAGTAGATGAAAAATATGAAAAAGGAGGTGTGAATATTATCACCATCAGAGAAGTGGAGTGAGCTGTCTGAGTATGCTTTAAAATAGCTTGAAAAGTTTTTTCTTAGACAGAATATCAAGTCTGTTTTCTCTTAGTTGGTATTTCATAACTGTGATTATTGTTATCTCTGGACTGAATTTCATCACTCATACTCCTTCATATCCACTGAATTCCAAAATAAAACATCTTTATAACACACCTTATTTTGCTGTAAAATGATGAGGCTTACAAGAATAACTTCCTTTACAAGGATATGCACCATATTTTCAAGTCAGAAGTTTGAGTGAATGACGTTTGAATTTAGGACATTTTGTGAAACTTGAAAAGTCTTCTATGTAGGTCAAGCTGATTAGCATAATAAAGGCAAACTATGTGAAGCTTCTGAGTTTAGCATGCAAAATACTTTTCAGGGATTTAATACTTTGTGCAGCATCAAATACTGGCATGTGTTAAAAGAAATAGTTGCTAACCGAGCCCCAAAACACCAATTATGTGATGGGTAAATTGTGCAAGTTTCTTTTCACTGACACCTAAAGGATTTACACAGTGGGAGCAAATGGCCCTAGAGGAGGACAGTTCTGGATGGTGCCCAAGAGACACAGAACACCTTCTGTTTGCTGCCCTCAGAAGGAGCAGTGAAATCATGAGTTCAAGTTCACTGGCAGTTCAGTAGCACCACTAAAGAGCTGGAAAGAGCAAGTCAAGTGGCTCCCTGTTGCTATTGAGCTACTGCTTTTTTCAACCTAGTCCTTGCTCAATGATGAGTAAAATGAGGACCTGATAGCAAGTGTCCCTCTGTTTCCTTTCAGCAATACCTTCTTTGAGGTAAAGTCAATATCCAACCAAGTGTGGAAGTTCCAGCGGTACCAGCTGATCATGACCTTCCACGACAGGCCTGTCCTGCCCCCACCCATGATCATCTTCAGCCACGCCTACATCATCATCAAGAGAATCTGCTGTCGCTGCAAGAAGGGTGATGGAGACCAGGATGAGCGTGACAGGGGGCTGAGTATGTGAGAAATCTTCTCTGCATTGAGCTCCTTGCACCATTTCAGCAGCAAGCACCAGCTTTTCTATGCTGAACTATTTTGTTCATGTTGACAGTCAAGTGTATTTGCAGAAGACAGTGTGGGCCAAGATTTGTATCAAGTGAACAGCTCTTGGGCTCCAGGGGCATCTGACAATATGCAAGTTTATGGTGCTAATGAAGACTTTTTTTAACACGCTTTCTTAAAATAGTGAGCTGATATCTACCTAATACAGTGGGTTACCAAGTTCTAGCAAGGTCCTTATGTTGGGAAGGACAAATAGAAAATGGAGAAGGGATCACAGTTTCAAATGTCATCTACAGTGTCAGCTCTGTGATTGGGAGCAGCCTGTGACTAAGCCTATCCCACTATCACTTAGAGGTTTATCTATCATTTCTCAGGGAAACTGTGAGGATACTTCTCCTAACACACCTTATAACTGTTAAATATTATTTTCATAATACGCTTCATGGAAATAATCACAGGTTCACAATAATCCCTCTATTTCTACATTTCATAGGAAACGTTTTTGCACAATAAGAAAAAGAAAAATTTACATATAACACTCCTTCCAAATGCAAAGAGACAAATCCAAATAAAGGATGAAATGTTCCCAAGAGCTTATATTCCACTTTGATTTTTCTTACATGATTATAAATTTCTGAACATCTTATACAAAGAATATCTGTGAACAATCTGTTAATCAGTTGCCTACAAGTGGCATCCTTTTAAGAACAATATTTGAATGAAGGAACAGTCAAACTGGCAGAGCTTGCCATAGCCTTTATCTTATAAAGGCTGGTCAGGGTGTTCACCACACAGCACTGGTGTTCCCAAAGTGCCAAAGGCTCTGAGAACACATAACCCCAGTGGGTGGCCACAGGAGGTGGTGCTCCATTGCCTTCACAGCTGGGCCCATCTCTGGCAATGTGCTCATTCCCTCTTTGAAAAATCCTCTGGTCATTTAGAGCAGGAGGAGAATCTGCAATATGCCCATGTTCAAAATAAACTGCCAAACCCGATTTAAATTGACTGCCAGAAGTTGAGAAAACTCCTGTTTTGTTCTTCTCTTTTGCACAGAGCTATTTCTGAATGATGAAGAGCTAAAAAAACTGTATGAGTTTGAAGAGGAGTGTGTCGAGGAATACTTCCAGGAAAAAGAGGATGAGCAGCAATCATCTAATGATGAACGCATCAGAGTTACTGCTGAAAGGTACTTGGCATAAGGGAAAAATCCACACCATTTTTCTGGAAAAGTATTTGCTCTTTGGTATCTTCTTTATAACCTCAATTGAGTTAAAAAACAAAAGATTTAGATCTTGAAGAAAACCACCAACTCAGATGAGGATCTGAATCCCAAGTAACTACCTGAGCAGGTGCATCTCTCACAAGAGCAAGGGGGTTTGTTTTTCCTACTGGTGTCACTAAATCTGCTGCTTTGGGGAGCTTTGTTATAGGAACATTTTTGCTCATGATGAATTTCTTACCTCTCACCTATCTGAGGATCACAGTTATGCTTTCTATCCATTTGAGTAAATTGCTACTTGTTAAGTTTCCACCAGTTCATCCAAACAGAAACATGTTGGAGACCAATGACAGAAGGTCCTTCCCTTGGACCTGTGGCTCACACGGAGGTCTGGCACCCACAACTGCTGAATTTTTAATCTCTGCCACAGATTCTCTTGGCAGCTTTGAACAAGGCATTTAGCATGAACTTTCCCATTTAATAGACAAGGACTATTCTCATGTAAATCATGAAGCTTTTCTGAGGGCAGGTAATGTTTGCACATTGCTGTGTAAGCACACAGGGACAGTGACAGTGGCAGCAGGGCTGTTTTACCAGTCACTTGGCAGGGCTGTCCCCAAAGGCTCTGCCTCTTCTGTCAGTGGGTGTAAATTCAGAGGTGGGGTCTTTTGCCCCTTCCTTGAAATGGTGAAAAATTCTCCCTGGAATAAAAATTATACACAGTTTAAACCCTCTTTCACCTTAATCTACTTTATGGCATTCTGATGACGAAGTACTTCATATATATATTTCTCTATATATCTATACACATCTATTTCTATTTCTATATATCTTCCCTTTAACATTTCCTTTGAAATAGCTCTGTGAGTCATATAATTCTTTAACAGATTCTTTAACAGATCTTTCTCTTGACAGAGGCCCTGAGCATCCTGCATTATTATATGTGAAATTTGAGAATAGAGAAGTAAATTAAATCTGCTCTGGGTACTCGGGTAGTTTCTATCACACTATTTATCCATGGCAATTTGTCAAAATCCAAGGTATTGTGACAGAGAATAAAGCAGGGCTGGTAAGCCTCACTGATTCACTATGGTCTATGGCCACAAAGCAGATTTGCTTATTTCTCATGGATTCTTGCTGCAGATGCTTTGTCATCTTTTGTGTGTGAGAGCAAAAGGATCTTAATTTAATTTCACAGTTGATTTACTAGTATATGATTTCTAAGTCACATTCTAATGAATTACTTTTTTATGCATTTTTCTAATCTCATCACATCATTATGGTATAAATGATAAGAGAAAATGGGAAAAAGTATCATTTTAATTGAACTTGATGATAGTTCCACTCCCTTCAGCTGATACACAATAGAAAGGTATTTCAAGAGCTAAAGCAATCCCATCAACACCAGCATGTGTTCTCTCCCATACAGCTACAAAAGCTGTTTTACAACATGCTTTGATGCTATTTTAAATCCCCCTGGGAGCATGTCATTAGAAAGTGCTTTTCATGTAATTAAGTGATGCTTCACAGTGAAAGGACAACAGAGCATGCAGTGGGTGGCACATGCAGAAGTGTTAAAATAGTGGACTGTCCCTAAGGCCTACATCTCTGTACTCTCCTGGCAGGGCAAAGTTCAAATAGCCCTCTAACATGGTGTAGGGAAAGCCCAGACAGCAAGAAAATGCTCATGCTTTTGATGCTACACAAGGAAAAATGAATGATGCATCCTACAAAATTCTGCCCTAGGAAGAATTCAGTAGCTGGGTGCCTATAGTGGGTTACTGCACCACTCTACAGATTCTGTTCTATGCTTCCTCTTTTCTACCCAACAGAGTGGAAAATATGTCTATGAGGCTCGAAGAAGTGAATGAAAGAGAACATTTCATGAAAGCTTCTCTGCAAACAGTCGACCTTCGCCTGTCTCAGCTGGAGGAGCTCTCTGGGCGGATGGTGAATGCCCTGGAGAAGCTGGCAGGGGTCGACAAGGCTGAGCTGACACACACGCGCTCGCGGGCATCGTCCGACTGTGACGCTGCGTATCTCCTGAGGCAGAGCAGTGTCAACAGCTCCGATGGCTACAGCATGTACAGGTACCACATCAGTGGTGATGAGCTCACCTTTGAGGACAGCACCACTCCCATGTCACCAGCCATGGCACTGCGCAGAAAAGCCTACTCTATTGGGACCAAAGAAGATGTAGCAGACCCGAGGATGTTGGTTCCAGAGCCCCACACCAGTCCCCATCACACCTCTACTGCTAATGCTGGCACTGCTGCAGACCACAGCACATCTACGTTAGAAACTGCACAGAATGATTCCAGACCCCTTTCTGGTTTGGGTGGCTCAGGGGATGAAAAGCAGGGGATTTCCAGTAGTGATGGAATGGTTCCTCAAAGCATAAACCAGAAGGATGCTGTCACAAACAGTCAGTCAGTACCAGGGTCAGATTTTCAGAACACTCAGTTAAAAGTAGAACGTACCAAGTTAGAAGCCACCATCTCTTATCCCTTGGAAAAATCCAAAGCAATGCGCTACTTTCCTCCTGAAACCTTCAGTGCTTGTCAAACCACTATGATGAAGTCAAGGAGCTTTATATTTGCACAAGGTGGGAAGCTGGTTGGAGGAGTGAACAACTGGACCACAGAGTACAGCACCATTATGGACCAGGTGTGCCCTTCTACCATTGAACAGTGGGCCACAGAGTGGAAATATGAAGTTGAGCAGCAACTCTCTCAAGAACGTCCTCCCGAGTACCCTGGGCTTATCTCTGAAGCAGAAAGACAAGCAGAGGAGAAACACCCCCAGATGGACACGGACGATGATGGTAATGCTGGAGAAGCAGGTATGAGTGCCTCTTCCACCCCTATGCCTGCCACTGCCAAGGCTGAGAGAGAGAACTTACTGTCAGTAAAGCCAGAAAGGACTCCTGGGTTCCCAGCACCACGCTCCAAGAGTTTGCACAGCCATTCTCGGAAAGCCAAGGCTGTAAAGGACAAATTAAACAGGCCAGGGCATGCCAGCAGCGTGACTAATTTGGTGGCACCACTTGACAGTGCAACAGAAGAACAGAAAACTAGGCAAGAAAATGCATCCACAGAAACACAATGTTAAAGTGGCTTATGGCCCCTTATTGCCCACAGTCAAGAAATGATCAGCATGGCTAATTGAACAAATTATGGATTTTAAAATTAATTTATAAGGAAAATTTTGAATATCTTTGTTTCTTTTATTTTAAATTTAAGAGGTATATATTCTGTTCTTAAATAATGTTTGCTGGGTTGGGTGAAAAGAGATGTTCTGTCAGGGGCAGATAAAAATGAGGTACAGTTTACAGATACTGACAACACAGATCTTTCTTTGTTCCATTTCAGCCTCCCTCATAAGCTCATTTACTGGCAAGCTCTTTATAAAAGCTCTTAGAGGAAGGACAATATTATAAGGCAACAATTTAGAAAAGGTTTTTTCTTCTTTTTTATCAGACGACTTCTTAAAGTGAACAAAATTTTTAACCAGCCTTAGTTTTCATCCTTCCTTATGCAGCTGGTTTCTTTGGGGCCATGGTGTTTTTCAGATCAAAACAAAGTTGTTGGAGACAAGGCAAAATTAGGCAGTCCCCTCTTCTCATTTCATGCATGCTGCTCAGCTTCCCCTTCAGAATGGCACAACAGAGCAGTTTTTACCCACTAAAATAGGTCAGAGTGGCAAACCAGAGTTGTGTTTAGAGAAATCTGACCTGGAAAGCCACAGGTAGATATATTCTTAACTAGTCCTTGAACTTTAGGGGCATAATCTTGATTTCAGGATCACATCTGTCCCCACCCCAAAGCATGCCAACAGACTTACACTGCTGAAAAACAGTGATCATTGTTTCAGAATGTTTAGGGAGATTCTAAGTATATGAAGTACATCGAGATTTTAATAATATGAATCCAAGATTTGCATCAGTGCTTTGTATAAATGATTACAATAGAAGTCCATGTAGAATAAGAATCTGGTTTTTCTTAAATGCCTGCAAGGGAAAACAAATCAAAACAAAAGAGGAAAGATGTTCTGATCTCAGGTGAGATCAAAATGTAGCCAATCTATTCCTGAAGCAAACCTACTGTCATAAATTCAACTTTCATTTTGAATTCATCATGACAACACATGAGGAACAAGGAAGAGTTTCTAAGAGTCAGTCTAAACAAAAGATAAATTTTCCAGATGAGAATAGAAATTCTATACATTTTCTTGAGTAAATTTCAAAAGCAAAAGGGAAAGAAAGTCTCTATAAGCAAAAGTGTTTTCTATCCCTTGGTGACTGACTGGAAATCCGCATCCACTTACACAGATTTACCCAGCACACTTGTCTTAACAGTGGCATTCTAAGTAATAGGTTTTCCTAGGTTTCTTCATAATAGCATGATGTTATTTGCCTCATTCCTCCCTGTTAACTTTTAGGAATTTGGATTTCTCAAATATTCAGCACCTTTCTTTGCAGAGGATGCTTAGCATTGAACAGATAAGAAAGAAAATGAGCTAAAGGCATGTTACTTGTTCACAAAATAGAGTTTATGCTTAACTCATTAACCATCAGGACTTATTCATATACTATTTTGAAAAGACAGAACTTATTTTTTCTCTCACCATCAGCCTCCCAGTATGCAGGTCCCTGTGTCCTCCTGGATAATGCTGCTTACAGGATTTGAAATGCAGAGATTGATGGAAGATTCTATAAATGCACTGATGGCACCTGATTTTTATTGTGTGTATTATATTTTCATACTCCATCCATACTTGTACCTTGAAGTCCTGCTACTAAACTGATTGATCACAGAAAGTGCACGGACATTCCTGAAGGTTCAGCCCTCATTTACTGTGGGTTTTGCTGGTCAGGTCTCATCAGCAGGATTCCTGGTTCCACTGCTGTTGGCACAGTGGTGACATTGCTCTTTTCACATGGGCTTCTCTTTTCTCCAGCTTTAGGGAACTTGCCATTTGGTAAAAACAGAATGACATTTGAAATTGTTTCACTTCCATGTTTACTTCTGTGCTACCATTCTGTGCAACTACACAGCCATTGTGTATATGTGGTTAAAGTAGCCTCCAGTTTGCCAATGCCTTTTATTACTTGCCTGCACATTCACCAGAGAAGGATTCCTCGACACAAAGGGATGCAGCTTTTCAGAGCTGGGCTAAACAAGCAGTATGCACTGTGGGATGGAGTACAGTGTGTTGCATACCTCTTGTTACATTGTCTTTATTAAATGTGTGTTAATCATACTTTTGAGCACCTAGTTTTTGTAGCATTTACATTGAAAATTTATCTGATAGCACATAGATTTCAAGGAGAAACATTTTACCTTTGTATTTATTTATTTCCTTTGTGTAAAAATATTTATAAAGAAACACATGAAAAATATGGTACATTCTGTATAACAATTTTTTTACTGTAATATGCAAACACTTCACTTATCTGTTTCTTCTTATGCAGTACATGGGCCGAACATTTTCTAAGAAACTTTCTTAACATTTGCTGGTAATTTACCATAAAATTCTCTATACAGGGATGATTTTAAGAGGTTTGGATATTTGCTGTGCTTTTGCATAGCATGAAGTGGATGTGAAGTAACCACACTGGCTTTGCAGAGTCATTTCAGGCACACAGTCATTTTAATAAGATCTAAACATGGCTTTGTACGTGCAAGGAAGACCAGCAGCAGATCTGGAGCTCACCCAGCAGAATAATGAGCAGCACATTTGTGTGTCTGTCTGCATGTCTTCCTGAATTCTGGCTGAAAGGCTGCAGGCACAGAATCTGGATTTCTGAAGAGGCAGGTTTAATTCTGCTTCTCAGGAAGATGTGTCTCCCTGTACTGCTGAGCATGTGGTGACTTCATAGCAGTGTCACTGTGAATTCTATTGCCACAATTTATGATGTGCTTGACCTCTGCTGCACCAGGTCAAGCTGAAAGAGTGTATACTCGAAAGCTTTGCCTCCACAGAGATATTACACTGAGGGAATTTACATTTGTTCACCTTACAGTATCTTGCAATACAGACATTTCCCTTTCCCTCAAGGCAAATGTTTTAAACACGGTGACTAATTGCAATATTTAGGAATGCAGGTTCATAACCCTACCAGCTGATTCCATGAATTAGCCCTTTTTACATTGCATCATTCAGGGACTAGCTTGACTTTGCTCCTGTAAGCCTCTCCTATTGCACAGTCACTCTTTTAATTTTAAACACTGGATTTTGATACCTGAGAACCAAGAAAGTCAATTTTCCATATTATTTACTAATTCATTAAAGTAGCCATTGAAACCGTCCAACTATGGTTTCTTCATGCTGCTTCTTTGGATGCTTTCCAAGGTTCTGACCTTGACTATCATCTTTGGAAAAACATTTATCTGTCCTTCTCAATAAAACGAAAAAGAAGACAAGTATCTGCAAGGCCTTGTCAGAGAACAGGAACATGAGGGAGGTGCACAACCAGGGATGTCAACAGGACCATTGCATTATCTCTGCAAGACTGGCAGTACTGTGTCCACTACAGCTGTCCTGGGCAGTGAAGCTGCTGCCACAGAGCCAGTTTGCTGCCAAGCCTTGATGTGGCCAAGGTGAGTTTGCAGAGTGACAGCAGCACTGGGACATGGTTCTGGGGCCCCACCTTTTGCTTCTGCAGCACTGCCCTGTCCAATGGGTCACTTCTAGCTGAAATAGTATTGCACTCAAAAGCTGTTATGAGCAAAAAGGAGACACACCTTTATATAAAGTCAGGAATTTACTGGTAGTGTACGGAATTTTAACAGTCTAATATATGAATTATTATTATTAGCCTAGATCTAATAAGAAGAGAGGAGAGAGAGAAAGGAGAGAAAAGAATACTACTATATTACTACAGGGGGAAAGTACTCAATGAGGTCAAGTTGATCAATGCACACTTCCTACTGTCTACCCCTTTTTTGGATGTTATGTCCACATTTGCTCTGGGTCTATCAGTCAGAGGCTGCAGTGGGGATAGTGAGGAAATACTGTCAGCATCCCAGGTCCTTTCTAGGGTGAGCATCACATTGATGTTGTTTGTTTCTCCTTCTTAATGTTTTTGCTTGCTTATAGGCAGTTTTACATTTGCTACAAACTTTACATCGTGTTTTTCATCACTGGCCTTGAAATCCTACAAATATACCTGAATTTCCTAGTCATTAGAAAAATTGCTTTCACAGCTAAACAAATGAAGGGCCAGGTCGAGGCAGGTTGAGGCAAAGCAGTCCTGACAAGCCTCATCCCCGAGGCCTTACAAAGTCAGCACAAAGTCTGTGGCCAGTTAGGACCAGTGACAATTAACCTCTGTTTACTGGGCTATAAGGCCCCATTAGCCCTAGAGGTGTTTTCTTCTCACTGCAACCATTGCAGATAAATATTCTACCCCATGCAGCAGTCACCTAAGCTGAAAATTCAGCCTAATTGTGGGTTTTGGTGCCCCACTGCAATCCAGCATCAGACACAAAGGCAAAAGTGATACAAGGACCTGCTGACGTGGCCATTTCAAGGCCATTTCAACTGGTCCCAGGGACTGGGGAGTTTGGGCTACTCAAAAAACAGTACCCAGCACTAGTTCGGATTGCAGGCTGACAAACCACAAGCCTTGGGAAAAGTGAGACAAAGACTACAGATACTCTTAAAACAGCAATTTGCTTTTGCTTTTTTTTCAACTTTTAGTCTCACCTGCAGAAACCAAATCTGATATGGCAAAGTGGTGCTTTATAGTTGATGCCCTGTATCTTTAGAATGGATGTAAGGTATGCCTTGATTGCCTTGAGAATAGGCTTTAAATTATTCTTTGCAGTTGTTCAGCCAAAATATTTAACTGCTTTTATCCACCTTGTGCTTGGTGTTGAAGTTAATGAAAAGGGGATTGTGTAATTCATGTGCCTGCTCTTCTGCAAGGCAACCACCCCTATCAAGCCACTGTGCATCATCCTGCTTGATTGTAGATACAATCATCTTCCTTTTCCTGCACTCACTGGACTGCTGTTCTCAGCAAGCTATTACCTGTACAGACCAACAGCCTTCAAAAATGGCCATGGAAAAAGATTGGACCCTAGTTTAGAAGCACTAATAATCCAATAGTCACTGTCACAATACCTGTGTGAAATAGTCCAGACCATTGTACTGATGAATAGCACCAAATAACTCTAGGCAAGTAATACCTACCTAATGATTAACAAGAAAAGTACCCTGACGTGACATAGCAAAACTCTGTGTCATTAAAGCTCCACAATGAAGGCTCCCCCACTTTGCAGATGTGCCTTGCAAAGGAGGCTTTTTTTCCTGAGATATCTCAAGAAACTAAAACTTCTGCATAGTTGTTATGTTTTTGTATATCTTTGGCCAGGACTGTCAAAATTGCTGGTTTATATAAATAATGACATTTCAAATATTTTTCTCCTGGATCTTCATCAAGGACATTTCAGGAAAGACATTTTTTCCCATCTGCTTAATAAATTTAAGGCATAAGGTTTTCATTCTACAAGGGGTAATACAGACCTGTAGGGCTGGCTTCCTCACAAGCCTCCAGCCAAAGTCCCACACTCCTGAGTGCAAGCTGAGGCAACCTGGGTGCACTGACCACTGAGTGCACACGTAGAGAGGTGCCCAGGTGAAGTCATGAACCTTCAGTGAAAACTGGACTTCCATCAGTGAATCCCTGACTGTGCAGACTGGCTGTAGCTCTGGGCACATAGCTCAGCTCTGAAATCAGACAACACGTTATGTCCTTTTGTTTTGGAGTTCAAACCAGTAATTGAGCCAAATTTCAGAGAACTATGAAAACACATAAGTTGCCATAGAAATCCAGGCCAGCAAGATATCATCTGCACTGAGGCAAGTTCAGCTATGTCAATAGAATCAGTGGCAGATGGTGGTCTAACCTGTTCTTGAACATGTGCAATGAAAGCCTTTCTCCAATCTGCTGAGAGATCAAAAGGGACCATTGTGGAAATCTGTTCTGACTTAACCCCAGCCCTCATGCATTGCACAAGCCAAAATACTTCCCCAGCCACAGAGCTCTTTTGTGAAGTTGTACCAGACCTTTTAGGAAGACACCTCATCTGATGTGCAGTGAATGCACCAGGTTATGCACCACAGCCATAGCTAAGCAGATCATTATCTTCACTGTAACTATTGAACTGGATGTAAAAAGAGGCCTGGGAGACCCACACAGTGTGGGGGGTGATACCACCAGGAGAGTAGGCCAGGCTGGTGGGCAAGTGGAAGGGTCCTGGTCAGTCTAGCACACAGGAGATACCCCTGAATAACAAGGATTAGGCAAGGAAAATAGCTGTACGGAGTAAAAATTATATATTTTTAAAAATAATGAGAATAAAAATATACATCTTTTCAGTTCAGCTGGCTTTGTAGCATAGCTGTCTTCCCACCATCCTTTCAAGACTGTTCTCCTAGAACAAAGGCATACTCCAAAACCTGAGGCTCAGCAGAACTATTTGAACAAAGTGAGCAAGTGAGGCAAAGTTGGGATGGCAGGCAGCTGAGTGCACTGCCAAAAAGGAGTCAGGGGATCCAGAGGATTTCCCTACCTGTTCATGCCCACAACTGTCTGTTATTGTGCCTGCCTAACCTGCCCTGCCCTACGTGCCCTCTTGCCTTGCCTGCCCTGCCCTGCCTGCCTACCCTGCCCTGCCTGCCTGTCCTGCTCTGCCTGTCTGCATCCCACTGCAAGTCGGGACACAATTAACTTGCTCCTCAGAGTACTCACTTGTATAAAATCAGCTTTTTCTCCCACTGACATAAAACTCTTCCAGTGGCAACTTGGGACCCATTCCGACAACAATCCTCACAAATCTTCAGAGATCTTGATTTTGTTTGTTCCTTTTCAGAACAGCACTGCAATTTCAGTGTGTCAGTGCAGTCCTTAATGGAAACTTGTGCTATCCTATGATCATTCCCTCAGGAATAAGATTGCTTTTGCAGCTACTGCTCAGAAGGGTCTGTGCTGATGGAGTATAAATCATTGTAATTTTTAATATCATGGGCAAATTTGTTATATGCAATTTCAAGTCTGGCAGATTCGGGCAGTTTCTGCTTTCCTCATCCCCTCACTTTCTCTTCCCCCCTTTCTGATTTTAATTCCCTTTCAACAGTGTTCCAAATATGAACAAAAAACTTTAAAGAAGGCTAAGGATGAGGGCAAGCCCTGCAGTATTTCTCACTTATCAAACATCCAGGGGATTTAGGTTGTGAAGGGTGAAAGCCAGCAGCAGGAGAGGAGCTCACAGCACTGTCAGGCACTCCACACAACCAGCAGCATCTGCAGCACAGTGCACTCTAAAATGGGCAGGGCTGAGGCTGAGCCCAAGCCAGGCTCAATAATGGCACTTGGACAATGACAGTTGCAGCATAAAATAAAAAATTGTATAAGTGAAATTAGAGAATAAGGTGAAGGGAACTGCCTGCCAGCACCAAGTAAGTTGGGACCTTTCTGCAGGAGATGCATTTGTTTTAAAAAGCACACAGTGGGATTGTTTTTATCTTCTCTACCTACGAGTCCAAGAGCAATGTGCTGTTATGGTGGTGCTTTTTGGTGCTCTCCCCTGGGCTGTTGGACAGCATTAAATGTACACACACAAGCTTCTTTCTTCAATTTAGGCAGATGTCAGGGGATTGCATCCCTCTCACTGTTCAATCAGACCTTGCTGCTGGCATCAGGGGGGCATCTCACCTAAGTTGTGGAATCTAGACAGTGTGCTAAAGCCTGTTCTTTCACTGAACACCCACCCTCTGACTTCACCAAAACATCCCCAAGGCTATAATGCAATGCAATGTGCTCTCTATCAGTGAGGGAACACCTTGACCCTGCTGCTCATTCTGGGTGCTGCATGTGTTGTTTTGCATCTGAAAAAGTGTCCCCTTTTCTGGAGTCTTCTAGTTCTTTAGTGTCTTTATGTTGTGGTGACATTAGAGCCCAGACCTTCCCCCTTCCTTAGATCTCAGAGCTGAAGGACTGTGTCATCCCAATCTAGGGATGTCCATTAAACCACATTTCCATTCAAACTGCTGCTTCTTGTAGGAGGTATTTCCACAGTGAAGGCCAAGTCCATTGCAGTCATTGCTCACATAAGCACCTGCAGCACAGACCTTATGGGTGCTATGGGCCACTAAGCACACATAAGCAGTCACTCAGTTTCTTCCTTATCAAAAGAGACAGCAGTGACGGATTTGGGAGGTTTAGGGGGATCACCGTATTATTTCCATATTCTGGAACAGCCCTGGTGGGCAATCCCTGAGTGCTTGGACATCTTGAAGGGAATTACAGGGGTCTCAGATCAGGAAGCAGCTCCAGCAGTCGGCAGGATGGCAGTGTGTAGCAGGAGGGTGACAGAGGGTGACACCCCCCCATCACGTACACCTGGTGTGCAGGGTGACAGTGGAAGAGCTCTGTATCAGTACCCGAGTCACAGCATGTTAAGGGATTGGGATGGACCTTAGAGATCACCTACTCCCAACTCCCCTGCTCTGTGCAGGGACACCTCTGACTAAACCAGGCTGCTCCAGGCCTCACCCAGCCCGGCCTTGGGCACGGCCAGGCCTGGGGCATCCCCGGCCTCCCTGGGCCAGCCGGGCCAGTGTCTCACCCTCCGTCCCTGTGCTGGAGCTGTGTCTGCAGCGCTGCCCCGGGACGGCCCCGGGCGGGGGGGCCACAGGCCAAGGGCTGGCCGAGGCCAAGGCGTGCGATCCCCGCTCCGCGATCCCCGCTCCGGGACCCGCCGGGCC
>WBMV01006423.1:448042-504079 GCA_013396655.1 Campylorhamphus procurvoides | reverse complement strand
GCCCCACCGCGGCTCTTGCCCCACCGCGGGCCCTGCCCTGCCCTGGGCCTGCCCCTGCCCTGCAGCGGCTCCTGCTCCTCAGCGGGCTCTGCCCCGGCCCCACAGCAGGCCCTGCCCCACAGCGGCCCCGGCCCCACAGCGGGCCCTGCTCCGCGCCCTGCTCCGCGCCCTGCCCCGGGCCCTGCCCCTGCCCCACGTCGGGCCGTGCCCCGGGAGGGCTCCTGTCCCTCGGCCCCACCGCGGATCGGAAGGGTTTGGGTCCCCCCGGGTGCTCGGGCTGCTTCGCCCGCCGTGCTGGGTGGGGTGAGGAGAGAGCAGCCCGTGCTTGTCTTTTATGCAAACAACGAGCCGCTCGCTGTAGCGGTGGTTTCTCGTTTAAAACTTGGCTGAGGAGGCAAATGCAGCGTGTTGATGAGGTCTCTGCGGGGCAATGGTGCACATGTGGGGCACCAGGGGCGGTTAGAGCCACCAGCACTTCTCGTGCCATCGGGGTGTGCACTTGACACACACTTGGTTATCTGGTTTACACAAGGCAGGACCTCTTCCAGCAGCACGGGTTACGTGCTGACTCATTTTTTGCTTTTTCACGATTTCTTAGTAAAAGTGACATGTCAATGCAGTGTAATTCCAGATATTCCTAGTCCTGGGGAATGGTGGTGTTGCTGTCATTTTAGGAACCCGAGGTTATTTCACCAAACTTTTCCATCTTTTTATAGAAGTATTTTATTTTTAATATTTTTCATTTGAAGTGCAAATAGGCATATGTGTGTTCTAGGCCTTGGTTTTTTGGACATCTTTTCTACATTGGAAAGTCATGCATATTTCAAAGTTGGTAGAGAGATTGTTGCCAACTTCAGTGTCCATATCTGTATAAAATAGGATCTGAGCCATCATGAAATGCCAAGCCAAATTGGTTTTGGTTCATCCTGTGACTTGTAGCTTGGGTAACACAATTAGTTAAACATGAGTACTTTAAAGATTTTATTATTCTTCGAGTACAAAGCTAAATACACAGAAAAATGCTTAAAACTGTTGTTATGATTGGATTCTAGCTCCTTAAGATCAGCTTTCCAAGTTGAAAGAAGAACTTTCTCCTTTGCACAAGTAGATTAGGCTTGTGTCTGACTGCAAAGTTCTGATTCTTAAGTAAATTCTCAATTTTTTTTCTACAGGCTGAAGACAATATAGCATCAGAACCAAGGATTAAAAAACTGGAACCAGTACTTTTGCCAGGTAGGCATAAATCAGGAGTTTGACAAATACTTTTGTTGGTATGGATTTTGAGATATATTTTAATCTTAGCATTGCTCCTTGAGGGAATATAACTTCTGAGTAGGAAAAGGTAATATTTGTGTCTGTAGAAAATTATTCTAACCTGCCTGAAACACTACATAAATACACAGGCAATTTTACCTGTGTGATGCTTTAGCACGTATAGAATAATGTCTTAGTTTCATTGTGAGTATTGGAATTTAAACTAGTGTAAGTTTTACAGCACTCTTGCCACCTTTTGGAAGGCTGCTAGTAATTCCATTTTCCTCAGGCAGTCAGACATGTACCTGTGTGTGCAGACCCAGCACCACAGCCTGGGCTGTAGTCCTCCTTTATGTTAAAAGAAAGGAGCCACAGAATTTCTAGTAGGTGTGTATGGTTGACTTCTCTACTGGAAAACTTGTAATGCCATCTTTATTCATTCTCTTTTTGAATATGCAGCTGTTAGGTAATTTTGGAACTTGTAGGTGTCTTCACACCTCTACAGAATAATCTTTTTAGTGTGTAGATGGGCAAAGCAATGTTTTTATTACTGGCCGTCATTACACATTTATAAAAATGCAGGGTATTAATGACTTCCATATTTTAAATAAGAAATGATCTTTGGTAAATGACAGTTTGGTCAGTGACGATTTTAAAAAGACTCTTTTCAGATAGCAAAGGAACAATCTGCTGTTCTTGAGCTTACTTTCATTGCAGGCTGTACATCACAGTAATAAATCTGCCTTGTGGTTTCTACTGGTAATTTTGAGTTTAAAACAATGCTATACTGCATTTTTTTCTTTACATTCTTATTGTATGTTAAAAAATATGAATTTGCACACACACTGATGAATAAACAACTTACTCTTAAAAATTCTTTCTGTCACTGCTTTATACTGGACTAAGCAGTACTAATGCTAATTAAGAAGTACTGTTATGGTCAGTGAGGTACTGTAGGCTTAAGAGGCTGAAATACCGTGGAAGAGGTTCAGCTGAAAGAGTAAATAACAACTGACTGACTCGCTTCTTGAAACAAAATAATACAGGTTTTGCTTGAGACATAAATACTGTAACATGCATTGCTGAGATTGCTCAGTATCTGAAATACAGTTATGTTTTTATGCTTGCAAAACTTCTGCTTAGCATTTGGCATCTCATTGGTTATGTTGCAGTTGATACTCATCCAAGGCCTTTGACTCACAAGGAAGTGACTACATGTTCTTCTCTGAGACATTCCACAGCAAATGCAAGGCAGTGCTTACTTTGAGATTGCTTTTCTCCAAATGCAGCACATCTTGGCCTTGCTGTGGGACCTGGCCATGAGCAGTTAGAGAAACTGACCTCTCTGCAGTAACTTTCTGCAGTGTGGTTCATTCTTTATTTGTGAAACTCCGATGTACACTTAAAATGGTGCTGACTGGGCTTGTTTTTCTCAACTGGCTTATATTTATTCCCTGTATACATCATTTTGCTTGTCTGCACTGTCTTTGAAATCAGCATTTGGTGGCTTTTTGGACATTTTTAGTAAGTTGCCCCAAGTTATCTAGAAGCCACAGTATGACGTACCACAGACTTAAAATTTCCGTCTCCATACCGTTGAAAGGTGTTATTTTGAATTATTTCATAATAGAATTCACTA
Organism: Campylorhamphus procurvoides; assembly: GCA_013396655.1. NCBI lineage: Eukaryota > Metazoa > Chordata > Aves > Passeriformes > Dendrocolaptidae > Campylorhamphus > Campylorhamphus procurvoides. The sequence continues at coordinate 501,186 of WBMV01006423.1, read as the reverse complement.
CTCTGCACAGCCACAGAGTAGCTCTGACAAAATCTTTTAATTAGTCTGTATGAGAGTGGAGAGGGAGAGTTTGGAAGTGACTTACTTTAAAGTATTGAAATGAAACTCTTCCTGTTTAAAGCTAAGCACCAGCCTGAACACATTTTTTTTTGTTCCTGTCATCAAATGGTGCAGTAGAAAAGTGTATAAACAAGTACACATTGTACTGTTGGATCGACTGGCTTTTGGATTTGTCATAACCCGAGTTTCTGGCCAAATTCCAACTCATTTAATTATATTAAGGCTGACTTGCACTTCCTTGCAAGTACAGTTTGAGTGTGGCATTCCTAATATCCTCTCCATAATAGTTGTGTGAAATTGCTTTTGCTCTCAGGACCAGAGGTGAACCTGAGTGGCTGCATGTTTGTTACGCCTCTTTAAGTGGTGGAGTTCTTTTGGAATTAAATTACATTAGCACAAGCTGTCACTGGCTTTAGTAATCTTCAAAAACTGCAAGTGGTTGTATTGAGCTTTTGATTCCCAAAATATAGGCACTTTGAGGGAGTGGCTTGCTTACTGAAAACTGAAATTCCAAAGTAGCTAAATACCCTGCTTTCTAACTTGTGTTTCTGTGCAGTGAAGGTTGGGAGAGGGAGTTCCAGGCTAGGAAATCATATGTCCATTACAAAGAGGTTTTTAGAGGGGGGAAAAGAAAAGAAAGATGAGGGGGGAATATTCACTGGAATGAACTTTAAACCTGAAGAGTTTGGTTTCAAAGTTTCCTCTGGTGCCCAGAGGAAAAGATGTATCTCTTCAGAATTTGGAGCAAAAGCCTATATTCCCATAAAACTGTGTGCCCTGAGGAGGGAAAAGCAACAAACATCATTTAAAGCAAGCGGTACCTTGGTTGTAAGTGGCAACACTGATGCTGCAGTAGGGAAAAGTAAGTAATTTTATAGGATTTGGTATGATTTGATTCCAAAACACATAATACATGTTTGAGATGGAGTTCTATAGATGTTTTCCTTTTCTTTCTGCAGTTCTGTTTTCCTGGTGTTGCTCTGTCATCTGTTTCTGCAGAGTTAGTTGAAGAGTTGGCCTCTGTAACAGTTTCACTTTTTTCCCCTTTGTTTGTTTGCATAGCTGGTTTTACAAGCGTGTCAGAGAGGAAAATTACAGAAATAGCAGGTAGTTTACCAGACAGCCTGTTAAAGCCTGGCTGGTAGGAAATGAGCTGGTGTACCTTAGGGCTGAATGTGAGGCTGTTAAAGGTGTGTTGTGTTCTGGAAATCAGCCTTAGCGTGTTTTCCATAACCAGGTCTGTAGTGTTTTCAAGTCCTCAACTTAAGCATTCAAAAACACTGTACAACAGAACTGGAGAATAATGCAGAGTGTGTCTGTGGGATTTGAGTGGCAAAGCAGTGTGCAGAGGGGTGCAGCACATGGGTGGGGAGTGGACTGGTCCAGTGTCACTGGTGGGACCAGTGCCACACCGTGCTTTAGCAAGAGCAGGCAGAAAGATCCTCCCTGCTGCTCACACAGGGTATTCTGCAGGAAATTGTGTAACCAATGGAGCACCTGATTGAGTGTGTGAAAAGAACTGTTCCTCCCCAGTCCTAATGTCCATGTCAATTAGTTCACTTGTTGCTCAGAATACTAAGTTGCTAGTAGATTAAGTTAGTAGTTGTTACCTGTAATTCTTTTAGAGGAGGTTAGGAATAGTATACTTGCTTTTGCTTTTAAAAGTTTATACAGTAAAATTATAGAACTAAACAGAATTAGAATAGTATTTTTTATCTTTAAGGCTTGCTCCTGTTAAGGCAAGTTAAAGGGGTATTGGTGGTGAGCTGCAGTTGAAAGCAGTGAAGTCTGTTGTGTCTGTGCCCTGTTTCATGGTCAGATGGTAGAAGTCAACTTTAGTGCCATCACTGGTGTTTGGTCAAACCCACAGTCGGTGTCCAGGCAGGTCACAAGTCTGGCTAGACATGGTCAGATGTCACCTCTTGCTGGTGGTGGCCACTGGCACAGAGGGAGAAGAGAGAACTGGACAGGCAGCACTCCCAGCTCCCTGTAGCCAGTGGAACAGAGACTTCCCTCTCAGAGTAACCAAATGGGGAGACCTGAGCAGGGACTCACAGGGCAGCACCGAGACGGGACTCCCAATTTCATTCCTCTTGCTGGGTCTGCCTTACATGAGTTTACCCAGGTGCTTTCTATAGGCATGGAAACATCTATTCATCTAGTAACAAGTTCAGCAATTTAATTATATGCTGTTACAAACTGCCTTTTTTTGTTCTGAACTCACCTTCATCCAGTTTCTTTGGATAAATCCTAGTTCTTGTATGACACAGCAGACATCAAGTCATATTCCTCCATTCCGTTTGAGTCGTGACTTTGAGGCTTATGTCATATGTCCACTTTGTTTTGCTTCCCTCTAGCTTAGTTGTCTTAGTTGGTCCTAAAAAGAAAGCTCCCCATATCTTTAATCATTCTCTTGATTACCTATTCCAGCTAATGCTGAGGTGGAACTGTGTATTGTGTTCAAGATTTTTGCCACTGGATATATTTGGCTTTTATCTGATATGTGAATTGGCTTTGTCACCTGCCTTTTGGGTTTGGCTTGCTTTTTTGTATATATTTGCCCTTAGAAAGGCAACTGACTGTAGAAATCTAATTGTGGGAGGCTTTTAAGAAAAGTTTTAATCTTTCAGAAGAGTCTGATTTTCTCACAAGTTAGGTCCTAGCTCTTTTCTTTTTTTTTTCCCCCTGCTTTCAGCAATTGCTTAGTACATTGTCATGTGTTCCAGAGCAGCTGTAACACATCTTGTGATAGGAGCAGGGAATGCACTGTTGGACGAGGCTCCATGTGCATTAGTGCCCCAGGTATGTTTGCTTTTCCCTGCTTTGGCTCCCCCATTTGTGTGGCATTTGGCATTTTTGTGGCTGGTGGTGTCGCAGTGCCCGAGCCCAGAGGTGCTGCTGTGCAGGGGTGGGGGGTGAGGGCTGGGCACCAGGAGAGTGGGGTGACTGTGTGACCCCAGAGATGTGGCCACTCTGCCCTTCCTGGGTGTCAGGGATCAGTCTGCCTTAACATCTCACAGGGAAACGTGGGCTTGTTTCCTCGGGACACGCAGTGATGCTGGTACTGGCAGTGCCTTTTCCCCTGCACATTCCGGGCTGAGCTGGTGCTGTTCAGGAAGGCACTGCTGATCTGTGAGGGATGTGCCTCTGGTGCTGGTGAGCAGTGACAGCTGTCAGGGCTGGTGGCACCTGAACAGAACCCGTGTGAAGGCAGGTTCTGATGGGTCCCAGAGCACACTGGGCTCTTGGTTCTCATTTCCAGTGCCCGGGTGGGATGCCAAGGCTCGGTCTCATCTTGTGCAAGTGAGCAAGACCTCATCTTGCAGGCCTAGGGGGTTCTCTCTGCATCAAGTTTCTTACTTGAAATGGCAATGTCACTGTGGAAATTTATTTGTTTTTAAAGTCAGGATGTAATATTAAAAAAGTGAGATAGCTTTGTAGTTGTAATTTATTTTCAGGAATCAACGTCATACAAGCTCATGAAATTATTTTCAACATTTAAAAATGACCAGATTAGAAAATCAGAATAGCAATTTGGAAAGTAAAGCAATCCCCTAAAGCTTTCTTAAAGTAGGATTTTGATTTTTTTTTTGTGGTCTGCACATAAATTACCAAAAGTTTTTAAATAAATTAGAGTTTTGAACAGTAGATTTAAAATTTGGAACAGCAGCTTTCTGCAAACTAGTTTTTCATACTGCAAGAAGTTTAAAAATGACCCAAACATTTGACTTATATTTAGAATAAATGAGACATCACTTCCAGTAAGTATATAGTAACTACTCTTTTCTATTACAGCTTTTTTTGTTTGTTTGACTCCAAGTCAATTTTCAGGCATGGTTTGGGTTCAGTTAACTGCTTGTTTTGTGTTTGGTTTAGCTTTTTTAAGGACTGGCATGACATAAGTACTACCAGGCAGTCTGCATGCAGGATCTAAGTACCAGATGCAGTCTTAGGCATAGGGTTTGCTGAATGGAGTAATTTTGTTCTGCCTTCTTTGTCTTGAACAACATTGCTCAAAGTTTCTGGCTAGTAATATATTCCAAGTATTTGTAAATATCCACAAAAATACGTTCCATATTGCCCTATCATTAATTTGTTGTAAAGAGTAAATAATTCCTTAAAGGTAGAAGGATGACCCTAACATTGTAATGTTTTTACATGTGCCTTTTGCAAAGCATTTCCAAACTAATTAGTGTCTGCCTGTCTGCTCCACGTGTGTTTAATGCTGCAAGTAACTGAAGTCCAGAAAGGGGATAAAATGTCAGTGTAGATTCAGAGTTGTCAGCTAACCAAGCTACTGGAGGTTTTGTCCCTTGGCAATTATATTTACTTCCAATGAAGTAAGTCTTCAGTGGACTAATTCTGAACTAATTTCTAAACATATGTTTCTGTATTGATTTATTTAAGCCAAACCTGTATAATTGAAGATAGACTCAGTAATACATTACAATTTCAGCATCTGTAACTTGTCTTGGAAACATAGTTATAAAATAACAGACTGGAAACCTCAGTCCTCCCAAATTGTTACTGATTATATTGTTTAGGCAAAGTCAGGCTTTGGGAATCTGTAGTTTATGAAGCCAGACTAAAAATATGCAAAACACAAAAGACACTCCCTCCTCATTGGCTTCTCTGTTGTTCACAGTACAGAACTCTGACCAAATCATTGCTGAAACTTTTACTGGGAGGTGTTTGGTGATAGAGTTTATTTTCATTTGGCCCAACAATACAACTGATACCAAAGGAGCTGTTTGTATTTTTCTCACCAGAGGTGTGTGTTCTTATTAACTCCTTGGTGCTGACACTTGGATTTGTGCAACCAAAGAACAAGCCAGGTCAGAGCAGCTGATTCAAAGGAAATCAGAATTGACAAAAGAGAGAAAAAAGGCATGGTTAGAACTATTTTGGACAGGATCAGTTTTCTGATGCAGCTAACAGAGTGTCACAAATGGCAGTGCCAGCACAAGGCTGGGGGTGGAAATGAGTGTCGAATATGGAAGTGTTTCTATTTTAGGGGTAATACAAGTTGCTGGATTAAAGCCACTTTGTAAGCAGCTTTTTAGTCTACTGCAATACTTTGGTTTCCATGTAGCTGGCAATGAGAGCCTTGCTTCTGATGGGTGTTCCCTTCTTGCCACCTGAACTGCTCCTCATTGCCTGCTGTGCTTTCCTGTGTCCTTCACTGTGGATCTGAGGTATGGGGGAGCTTTTTGCAGAGAAGCACTTCTCAGATAATCTCCTTCTGCAAGGTTCCTAAAGATTAGCCACTCTTGGGCAAATACTGATGTTTGTGTTGTTATTGTGCATGGGAAATGAAGAGATGATCTTGGAAGACTTTCAAAAAGAAGCCTTTACTTTTTTTGCTACTCTTTTCCTTACTGAGCATTTTAAAATTCATCTAAGCTCTTGTCATGCTCTTCCTCTTTTCTCTTTGTCAGCACACTAAAGAAATTGTGCAATATTTGTGTATGATATTTTAGTAACAATTTTCAAGTAAGACTGGCAAAGCAAACTCTTTTGGTACTGTGCATTTAAAACACGGTGCTCTCCAAGCAGTGCTCAGAGTTGTTCGTTGACAGAAATCTCAGGTTCTTCTATTGCAAATTAATGCGAATAGAATATATCCAATTGCTTTTCATTTCCCAATAATCACAGAATTGAGCTGTCCTGTTGAAACAACGTTTTACTTTGGTTTTATTTTTTTACTTTCTGCAGATGTACAGAAAATTAAATGTAGTCTGTTCTTTAACTAATTGTGAAAGTACTGGAACACAGTTGTGGGGAAAGACAAATGACATCTACAATAGTGTGCAGCTTCTTCTGTCTTCACATGTCTTAAATACACTGTAAGAGCTCATGAAAATCAGAAAAGAGATAAAAGCAAATTATTTCAGGAGCTTACAAATACTTTTTTCTTAAATTTGGAAGTGGCTGAGCACACTGAACAGAAGATTCATTTAGAAGTGGATTAGAGACATTTACATCTAAATGCTTGTTGCATACTAATAAACTAATACAGTTTTGGTATTCTCCCTACGAGAGAGCAGCTAAATGGGTAAAAATGTTCTAGATTTCAGTTACTTATTAATGAAGTTTTTATTGGAAATTCTTACTTGGGAATTTCCAGAAGTTAATTATTTGCCATTCTACAAGTGAACTCATTATTGTGCATTCTTAATGGTTAAATGGCCAATTGAATTCACTTGAGCTTTTCCTTTGCGAACTTAGAAGACTCTCTTTCACATAAAGAATCTATTTTTCTGTTGTCTTGATTGGGTATAATCGCTATCAGCAATATAAATGAGAAACAGAGGTGTAGTTTCCTGTGTGTATTCAGGTACTAGGTGTTTATGCAATTAGGTAGAAGTTTTATGACTGCATAAAGTACTTAATAACCTTTGTGCCCTTATGTCTGTTAGACCTTGAACATACACCAAACATACCTGTAGAGCTTCAATGCTCATTAAAGAGAGTTTGTGATAATAAATCTTGTGCTTCTAATACAGCACTGGAAAAGTTCCCTTAGCAGCATGCAGGGGGCCTGCAAGCTTACTGACCATGTAGGATTTGCATTATAAATTTATGGAGTATGATTTTAGCCATTCATTGCCTCTAGCAAGTGTCAGGTTCTTAATGTGATAAAAATATTGTCTGTTAGCATTTTAAGATACAGATATGTGCATGTCTACCATGCTCTGTCTCTCTGGTTTGATCTGTATGTGTGTATATGTGTCATATATATAAAATACAGCCCTGTAAACTGCTCAGTTCCTTTCTGTGTGCAGCATTGTTGTAGTCAGTATTCAGATTGGTTGAATGCTGCTCAGTCTGGGTCACCTGGGGCATTAATAAGGTCGGGGTCCTTGGTGCTCAGCCTCCTTCCCTGGCTGCTGGTTTTGAGATGTGCTGTTGTGCTGTGTTCCTTCTGGATTCACAGGCAGCACAACTGTGCTAGAAACTCTTCTGGATGGAAGAGTTTGGCAGCTGAAAACTTGGAAATTGCTTGAGGTCTCTTTCTTTGTTGGCATGTTTTTTTAACTTGAAGCTAAGATAATACAGGATCTTAAAGTAGCAAATGTAAGAAGTGGCTGCATAGGTGAAAGAGGATTATTGATGCATCTCGTGCTGCTAAAGAATCCACACTGTGGTCTCTAGAGAAAAAAAGAGAATTTCAGTGTACGAGTTATAAAGCAGTGCTAATTTTAACAGTTCTTGCTTAGTTTCTCAGATCTATCAGATTTACTTATTGCCTCATTGCCCTGTGATTGATAACAAGATACACAAAAAAAGCTAAGAAAATGTTTTAGATATTTAGTGTGATCTGTATTTAGGCAGCTGTTAAATCCAGAGTTCCTGATACAAGCTACAGATTGCTACCTTCATAAGAAAACAAAAAAATTAACCTTGATCCTGGGGGGTGTGGCATCAAAAGTGACAGAAGTAGTGTGGGGAAAATGGTGCAGAACATCCTTTACTTCAGGGTGTTACTGGTTAGGGCTTGTGTTTGCAAATTCTCAGGAAGCAAAGCCTGGCCCAGATTGGTGTGAGCTCAGGCTGGGGAGAGCAGGGTGTGCTGCTGCTCCCAGCTGTGCCACTTATTGATCACTATTGATCCCTGCTGCTGCTCCCAGCTGTGCCACTTATTGATCACTATTGATCCCTGCTGCTGCTCCCAGCTGTGCCACTTATTGATCCCTATTGATCCCTGCTGCTGCTCCCAGCTGTGCCACCTATTGATCACTATTGATCCCTGCTGCTGCTCCCAGCTGTGCCACCTATTGATCCCTATTGATCCCTGCTGCTGCTCCCAGCTGTGCCACCTATTGACACCTATTGATCCCTCCTGCTGCTCCCAGCTGTGCCACCTATTGATCCCTATTGATCCCTGCTGCTGCTCCCAGCTGTGCCACCTATTGATCCCTATTGATCCCTCCTGCTGCTCCCAGCTGTGCCACCTATTGATCCCTATTGATCCCTCCTGCTGCTCCCTGCACTCAGCACCTTCAGTCCTGCCTGTCTTGCCTCCAGTTCTCAGCTGTTCCCATGCTCAGCTGCCTGATTTCTATTTAGAATGTAGCGCATTGTGGTGGATTAGATACATACCACAAATTCTCTTAACATCCAAAATGTGAGCCAGTCAGATTGCACATGCTTTTGGGAAATTTAGCAGGATTTTTCTGAAGTTGAACAGTTTTTGAGGCTGTGTGTTAGTGGTGGGTGTACTAGCTAGACAGATCCTTCAGTGCCTTGTGTTATTTTTGTGATTCATGTATTCAGTGTAGAAATATTTTTATTAAACATGATTAGGCTTTATGTGTAAGGGTGGCAACCTATGATTTTTCTTCTGGTTTCCTGTCAGAGTTTAAACAAACTGCTCTTGTCTCCTGAGATCATTCTTTGACTGCTGGAGTCACATGGAAGTGTTGACTGCTGTTCCGTGTCTGGAACAGCTTGTGACTGTTTACTGGAAAAAGCAGCAGCTCCATTGTAGAACTATCTCTGAATAGCTCTGTTGTTGACACTTGTATAGGGAAATCACCTACTCACTACCAATACAAGAAGGCTTCATTGTGCAAGTTCTACACTTCCTACTTACGTTATTGATCTGCTTAATTAAACTTGAATTAATTTGGGAAGGTTTGCACCTTTTTATATTGCTGATTACAGATGTCCAAATGAGGGATAGAAGGCAGGTCGATATAAAATTCCAAACCTGCATTAAAAAAAAAATTAGGTTCTCTAGGTGTTTGGAAACTGCAACTATTGAATTTGCATGGTAGACTTTCTCATGCTTCATAGTAAATGTTTCAGCCCTTCAGGTGAAGTCAGTGTGTATGCACTCCCTGTCTTGCCATACCATACTCCTCAGGTTCAAAACTGACAGCTCTGTGTTAGGGCTGTAAACTTGAGAACAAAGGAGGGGCAAGGCCAAAAATTTCAGAATGTGTTTGTATTGGATGAAATGCCACTAAATGAAGGTGCACTAGAACAGGATTAGGATTAACATGTTTCAGTGTAGCCACACAATTGTGAGGAATGGAGGAGGGAGGTAAAAGGGGCTGCCTTTGGTAAGAGAATGATGAGGCATGTTTTAAACTGTAGAGGATTCAAATTAAAGATGTTTGCATGTATTGTAGCATCAAAGACATGAAGTACTGGAATAGTTTGGTAATAGTAATTTCTGCTGTTAGCAGGAGTGTCTCCTGTGTGATACTAAACAATATTACACTTGGTAATAAGATAAGAGAATGCTATACCAAAAAAATACCTATAGAAGTTGCACTTCAGTTTGTGATGTACTCTCCATACTTTTTTGTTAGAAATGCAGTGGTAAGCTGGCGGTACTGAGAGAAGGAAGAATAAAAAGTATGTAGAACTCAGTTTGTGGAGAAGGAGAAGCTTCCTGGACACAGCATGACTGAGAACTTGACATTGAGTAGTTGAAGACATAGCACCAACTCTGAGGAGAAATTACTTGAGTATATGATTTGGACTTTTGCAGTTATTTAAGTAAATAGCTTACTAAAAGAAATGCTGGGCATTAAGAAGGTTCAGGCTAGACCCTGCAACAGAAGTATTGAAACATGTTTATTGCAGTGTTTAACAGAAGTAGGGCTTGTCATTCTCATGTACCCCATTAGAGGACATTGTTTTCAGTTGCTTGGACTTGGCTGAACTTTAACTATTTGTACCCAAACTGTCAGAATCAGACTTTTTTGTTTGCAAATTCAAAAGCTTATTTAAGTACAGTTTAGTAGTGTTTGAGAAAAGACTTTAAAGCTCCAGCATATCTCTTTCTGGAGCATTTTCACAAGTCCTGCCACTTCTGGCACAGATTGTGCATGCATATGATAACACAGGTCAATGAAACTTGTCTCCTGACATCTTCAAGCATAATTCTGACAGCTCAGGGCTACAGACTTAGTCTAAGAAATTTTTGTGGCTGTTTATCACAACTGAGCTAAAAGCAGGAATTCTGCTGCTGCTCTTAGTGACTTCTGTGCTGATCCCTAATCATATTAGGGGTGGGAGAGCAGTAGGACAGGGAGTTAAATAGGTCAGGGTGAGGAGCATGTGCAGGGACAGGCAGATGGTGCATTTCTGCTCAGGTATCTGGGGACACCAAAGACAGTCCTTTGTATGTCTGGTTACTTGGCTGCAGTGAGAACTGCCCAAGGAAAATACCTTGTGTAGGTCAGGAGACAGGTGGGAGGTTTATTCCCAGCTATGTTCATGTGTTCATGCTCATGGGGCAAAGGTAACTGAGTTCTGCCATTCCAGCCACCTGAAGAACTGCCTCTTTTCATGCAAAACATGGGACACTGACAGCATTTCAGGCAACTGGGACTGAGTATGCCCAGCCTATTATGAGCAAATCAGGCTTCAGCAATCTTTAGTGCTCAGTCTTTTCTAAACAGAAACCTACAGCCAGTATGAAATTACACTTTTCTTGGAACACACTTCCCCTCCCACACTGCTTATGGTAGACAGCAGCAGCTGGGGGGGCTGATCTGATGGCAGAAGCAAAAGTCTTGTACAGGAGTAAAATGAATTACTGAGTTAAATTCCTGAAGTAAGAATTGCTGTTTAGCTTTCAGAAACCTCTCTTGTGGAACTAAATAACATTATGTGTAGTGGGTTAGTTTTGCTTTTTAGGTGCTCCTCAGTCTCATTTGCCTATGTGCTTTTTTATTTTATAGCTTATGCCATACCAATTAGCATAATTTTTTCCCTTCATTTAGATCTTCTGTTTCGCAAAGGAAAATGATTGGTCTTCATTAGACAGTCACAGGAGAAACTTGGAAATGTGTTTGTGTTCTGGATTTTCTTCTTTGAAATCACATGAAAATCTGTTTATAAATACAAAACTAGATGTGGCCCGATGATTCTGAATTCCTGAAGTTCAGAAAACTCTCTGAAGTACTTAACAATATCCCACTAATTTCACTTTTTAAAATAAATAGTGGCTGAAGTATGGGAATGTATGCTTTTGTCTAAAGGATAGTGTTGTTCAAACCAATGAATTTTTAATAGTGAAGAGTTGCTGATTTTGATCTTGGATATAAGGAAAGTGGTATGCAATTTTGTTGGGATTTTGTGTTTTTTCTTTTTGTTCATTGGTTGCTTGGGTTTTGTCTTTTGTTTTTTGTTTCCCTTTTAATTACTGAACTGTATTGTACATTTTGGACTATTTGGAATGGTCTTTTTCTTTTTTCCCCTGGGCTGCTGATAGTTCAACTCCAGTTTTACCCAGAAGAGGTGTATAACTTGAAACAGGTAAAGAGTTAAGGGTTTCTTGGCACTACAGACTTGGGAATTGTTGTACCTACAAGGTTTATAAAGGCTTCTCTTCTCCCCTCCCCTTTTTCTGTTTTAGGTGAAATTGTGGTGAATGAAGTAAATTTTGTCAGAAAGTGCATTGCAACAGACACGAGCCAGTATGACCTGTGGGGCAAGTTGGTTTGCACTAACTTCAAGATCTCCTTCATCACGGATGACCCAATGCCACTCCAGGTTTGTTCCTGCTCACACTGCTGCCCCAGGACAACAGAAGTGACAAGGGAAATGGATTGAATTAGAACACAGAGAATCTGCCTCATATCTGTCATAAATCTGATGCTCTCAGCAGGCCAAAGGATGAGGTTCCACTGTCCTGTTCCAAATGTGCTGCTATTCCATCCCTTCCTTCAGAGTGTCAGAGCAGAGCAGGTTTGCACAGAAGTCCATCCAGCTCTGCTCACCTCTGTGTACAGGGGCTTCCTTGGGAAGTGGTTTTACAAAATGCAGAGCAGGAGTTGTAAACAGACGTGTTCCTCCTTGAAGGAGAGAATTGCAAATGTTCCTTTGAACAGAGGAGAGTCAGATCAGCAAAGCCTTTAATGTGGCTGGGGTTTATTAGTGATCCTGACAGAGGGCAAAGCACCCATGAAATGAGTTTTCACTGTACATGAAGCAGCAAGAGAAGGGGAGAGAGAAACTCTTTTGTCTTTGTCAAAGCAGAACACGTGACATTCAAACCCTGATCTCTTTCTGAACAGCACAGCACACTGCACTGTTGGGAAATCCCAGTAGTGAGCTGTATGGTATTTTCAGTGGAGTTTGCACTTTCACTGGGGGCTTCTAAAACAAACCAGGCATTCTGCAAAGCTCTGAAAGCAGACAGATGCTCATTCAGTAATGGTTAGTAAGTTTGACTAAAGCTGCTTCAAGAAGTTAGGTTTTTGACATGAAGTCGTTGTCAAAACTTGCTCCTTAAAGTATCATTTTTTTTTTCCTTTCTGTGGTTACAGTAATAATTGGAGATTCCTTGTATTCTATAAATAATTTACACTTCAAATTGTATTGAATTTCTACTAGTAATTTTGGAGCCTACTTCAGTAAATTCAGTTCAATTACTGAGGTTAATTTGCATACTCCATTGGGGTTTCTGAAATGTTGGGGGTGCAGCAGAAGAAAGCTGTTTGCTTTCTCATTGCCCGTGACTAGACCTGGGTGGGACATGGCAGAGAAGCCCAGACATGCCTGATTTCTGTCAGTTTCTCCAAAGTGGTGCTGTATATCTGGTTGCAAAGTGCAGAGCTGCAATTAATGTCTGTGAGTTCCTGTGTTGCAGAAGTTCCATTATAAGAACCTCCTCCTTGGTGAACATGATGTCCCTCTCACGTGCATTGAGCAGATTGTCACAGGTAAGTCAGAAACAGTGAAGTGTAATGGCAGTTATGCAGAATTGTTGACACTTAAGGTTTTATGTTACTAATCTTCCCTGATTGGAAGAATTTGGTTTATTTAAAATTAGAATAAAACCCTTAACAGCTGAATAAGTCTTGAGGGGCCATGCAGGAGACTTATTTAACTGGCTTTTTGTATTAGTTTTAAATTTACCTACGATACTGAACCAACAGGTGTTCTAGGATAGACACCTCGCAGTACAGAAGTTTGCTAGCAACTTTTTACTATTCAAGCAGCTGAATCTCTGGCATTGAAATACACTAGATTGCAAAAAGCACATCGTTTATACAGTGTACACATAGCTGGGATATCTGACAACTGAAATGGAGTTTTCAAGCTGGTCTAATTCGTAGCAAGTTAGTAGCCAGTGGTCATAGAAATCTGCAAATGACAGTAGACATCTTGTTCTGAAGAAATAAAATACTTACCTTGAGGAATCAGATTTTGATTTGGTGGATTCGTTAGGCTAACTCATTTTTTAAAGGATGTTTTTCATCTTTAATTGTAGAATTTCATAAAAGTGATGATTTTTCAAGTCTTGTTTATGGCATGGGTTATTGCATACTTGGGTTTCTGACTAGGTAATTTAAATCACTGGTTATAAGTTTTCAGTGTCCAAAGTTCACTGTGATCACTGTGACAAGATTAATGTGGATCCGAGCAAGAACATTATCAAGAAATGTTTCTTTGTAAATGAAGAGGTGCTACGGACCTGTTATACTGTCTCGCACTGGCCCACGTTTGTTGTTGCTTTTCAAAAACATGAGGTTTACCCTACATTTAGTGAAGCATAAGCTTTTGCTAACAGAAATTGACAGATTTCCTACCTCAACTAAAATATACTGTTACATAAAATCTTCTGGGAGCAACATTACTGTGTCTGTCTGAGCCAGTCTTGTCGTGAATACTTACAGAACACAGTCCAATAACTTTGTCTTTTCTTTGCAGTGAATGACACCAAGAGGAAGCAGAAGGTCCTGGGTCCCAATCAAAAACTTAAATTTAATCCAACGGAATTAATAATTTATTGCAAAGACTTCCGTATTGTCAGATTTCGTTTTGATGAAGCAGGTCCTGAAAGTGCAAAAAAGGTATTATTTTCTTCTTATTATAGTCTTGTAGTCATTACATGTGGCAACAGCTGTGCTGATAAAAACATTTTGTATTATGTTTTGATATACAAGGAAGGGATAAGAATTTCGAATTAATCACATTCTACTACAGGACAATATCTAGAGTCAAAATTATTAGGGAAAAGAATTCAATGTGATGTATTAATTCTTTCTTATAATAGATAAACATGTATATCTTCTTGTATCTGTTGTACTTTCAAAAATTACTAATTTATTTTAAAAACATTTTTAAAGACTGGAATCTGAATACTGCATTGCAGCTGTACAATTGATGTTTGCTGTTTTATGGAAAATGTTTGAAGCTTGGACACATTTTCTGGAAGTTGTAAGCTTAATTTACCCATAGGCTAAGTGTACTGCCTTAAGGAGATCCTTAATTGTTTCACACGGCAAGTTCTGGAAGGAGCTCAGTTTGTCTAATCTACATAAAATGGTGCTCTTCCTCCACATTTTCCTAGAACAGAATGGCGTGTACCTCTTGACAAGAGCAGTTCATTTGGTCTGTACATTCCTCCCCTAGTTTTACCCCTTCTTGCCATAAGTCTCCCAGAAGGGGGCGAGGCTGTTGAGCTGCCCCAGCCCAGTGAGCCCAGCTGGGCAGAGGTGCCCAGTGTGCAGAGCAGCTGCCCCAGTGAGCCCAGCTGGGCAGAGGTGCCCAGTGTGCAGAGCAGCTGCCCCAGTGAGCCCAGCTGGGCAGAGGTGCCCAGTGTGCAGAGCAGCTGCCCCAGTGAGCCCAGCTGGGCAGAGGTGCCCAGTGTGCAGAGCAGCTCTGGCTCTCCAGGGTCACCATGCTCGACATGCCCCAGGCTGGCCCAGCTGCTCTGCCCTCCATGGTCCGGCCAGCGTTTCATAATGAATGACCCACTTTGCTCTCAGAGCTTAAGAGTTCCCCTTCTCAGTAGGATAAAGTTTGAGTTGAGCCCTGTTAGTCCTAAGAACCATCTGCCCAGGGCTAAGTCTGTTTGCAGTTACCAACCCAGTCACTGGTCCATCACTTCCCCCGGCCCTCTCGGAGAGCCCGGGCAGGAGCCCAGGGATGCAGACACTGCTCTGGCCTTGCCACTTCCCCAGCCCCCTTGCTGCTGCTGCCTTTGCCGAGGGTAACCTTTCACATGTGGCAATCCTGGAGCACTCAGTGGGCTGCCCTTTCACAGCCCCTCAGAAACCTCCCTGGAGCAGCCCCTCTGCTCTGTGTCTAATTGGCTGTTCCAGCTAAGGAGCGGGATTAGCCTGCTGGAGGGAGGAAGAGGGAATCAACTCAGCTTCTCATTAACACTCCTCGTGCTGCATTTACTTTTGCAAGAGCAAACAGTGACACCTTTTTATGAAGGTGCTTACTGTAGGCATTTATAATTATGTGGTCTTCGTTGGTTCCTTCTGCTAGAAAGAGCAGCTAGTTGTAGAGATCCAGGAGGATCTGAGTCTGTGTGGTTAGAAACACTGCTGGTGGTGACCAGAAGTGTAACAACTGCCGTAATCAAATATCAGAGTATGCTCACTAGAGGAGCTGAAGAAAACCACTACAAATATCAGCTGTGTGGGTACTGTTGCAGTTTCAGTGCATCAAGTAGGTTACTGCAATTTGTGTGGGTGTATCAGAAGAACAATTGTACTGAAAGGAGAAAGTGTTCTGTTAATAACATTATTCTGTTAGCTTTAAATAGAAATGTGTAAAACCAGGAGGCCCTTAGATCAGTTTTCCTGTCTCAGGATTTTACTTATATTATTTTGGGGTGCTGGTGAGCATATCTAGAACGGCCTTACACAGCATATTGAATGGAGTTGTTTTGTTCTTTCTGACATTTAGATGGAATGCTGGAACCACACTCCTGAAAGATTTTATCTGGTTTCTGTTCCTGCCCTTCAGGTAGTGCCTATTAGCAAGATTGTCCTGATGTTTAGAAACAGAGGACTGCAATCAGGCCTCCTTAAAGTTCTGAAGGGCCTCTTTAATCCATATTTACATCCAGCTATTTGTGCATGAAAACACTGTAAGCTGTCTACTTGGAAACAACTGGTGTGCATAACTTCTGTAGGGAAGACCAAGACTTAAAGTATAACTGAGTTGTGATGCAAGGGCAACCCTGCTCTTGGGCAGAGTGGGCAGAATTCTGGGAGAATGTTGTAGGAGAGAGGTGGCCACGGGTGGGAGGGGCCTGTGGACATCATCACCTGGTCCACCTTTCTCTCCAGAGTTGCCAGGATTGGATCATGTTGTAATTAAATGTCATCCCAGTTATACAGGGGAGCAGCATCCTATAAATAAAGCACTGGTAGGTCAAAAGGAAATATCTACCTACTAAAATACACAGGTCAGATTATAGGAGTGTAAATGTCCCTAACTTGTTGCCAGATGATAGCAAATGTTCCATTTAGAGCAATAGTTATATAAAAACAATACACATGGTAATTACTATTTAAAATGAGCTTTAATTATATAGAATAGTAACAAGGGGGACAGATACTAACTTTATACAGTCAAGTCATTTGCTTCATGCACATTTTTGTGCATATCCTGGAAATACTCAGTAGCATTCAGGGACATAAATTGGTGTTGGCAAAGAGAGTGTAATCAGCTCCTAAGGAAGTGCCTCTATTTGCTGAACAGGGCATAAGGGAGAGTAACTAACCAAGCTGCCTTAATAGAATAGAGATTATTCCAAGTCTCTCTCTGAGATCCCTGAAAGAAGATCTCTTTGGTTTCTGTGAAAAGAAGGATCCAGGTTTGTCCACATAGAAGTTTGCTTTCAATCTGACAGATTAATTGCATATAGACATGGCACATGGGTAATGTTGGTAGCACTTTCAGAGGTCTCTGTCTCTGCCTTTAAGCAGAAATAAATTGTAAGAACGCGTTAGTTTATTTTGGGGTAAATTATTATGAAGAAGCTTAAAAATGGGTTTTGTTAGAAAAATACCTTCAGTGTTTGCTGCAGACAATACATGCTAATAAAATACTGTCTCAGCATTAAGCAGTCAGGTAAATATTTTCTTCCTCATTTTTAGTGGATGTTTGGGAGGCAAGGCAAATTAAAATAGAGGGAATGAAAATTTGCACTCATCACTGTTTAGCAGTTTAATTCTGTTTGTCTGCAAAATAAAGCTATAGAGTCTCCAAAGGAAGGAAAACCAGATGGGTGTGGGAGGAAGTGGAGGATGGGGAAGCAAGTTGGGGAAGTCTTAAGTTAGTGCAAAAAAAGAAACATTTCACATTCCATAAAGGAAAGGAATTATTTAGTTCCAAAAATGACAACAAACAGTCAAACTGAAAAGTCCTGCAATTTTCTGGGCACTGCAGTACTTGACATAGAGTGAGAAAATAAAATATATGAAAAGGTGAGGCTTTAGATCTTATGACTGTAAGATGATGGATAGTGTTGCTTCACCATTCACGTGGATCTTGGCAGTGCCCCAGAATGGCACACACCCTTATATCTCCATGAATGTATCTCCATTTTCTCAGTCCCTTTCTCCTCTGCAACTCCCTCAGTTCTTTTCCTTCAGGAAGCTTTTTTGAATGACTGTGAGAGCAGTTTCAGAATCACATGCTCAGTCAAAACAGAAGGAAAGTTATTTATCTCAAATCTTGTTTCCCGTGCAATCAAAACCAGTCTTCTCCTACGTCAGAACACTTGGGATGGAGGGGAACATTTTTTTTCTAATTGTTGTGAACAATAATATGAAACTCTTGAGAGTTTTGGACAAATGGTCCTGACCCTTTCTAATGTGTTCCCCAACTCAATTACCTTGTTCTAATTGTTTATACAGATCCCAAAGTTGGTAATGTCTCGAGACACAGGGAATGCCTGAGAAAATATGATCTTGAAGGTCTTTGGAGTGGGTTGGAGGGGCTGTAGAAAACTTAGGCCAGAAGTAAACTTACAGAATCTCAGAATGGTTTGGGTTGGAAGGGACCTTAAAGCTCATCCAGTGCCACCCCCTGCCATGGGCAGGGACACCTTCCACCAGCCCAGGGTGCTCCAAGCCCTGTCCAACCTGGCCTTGGGCACTTCCAGGGATGGGGCAGCCACAGCTTCTCTTGGCAAAGGCAAAAGGTGTTTTAAAATCAGAGATGTATTTTAATAGTTCCCTTAATGCTTAGGAAACCTGTACTTAGAATTCAAACACATTCTTGTGCAAACAAGGATCCTGATATGTAAAAAGTGACTTCAGCTTCTGAAAGCTTTGTGCTGTTTCATGTAGACTCCTTGTACTCTAACCAAATTAAGGATTATGTACAGCTGATAATTGGAATTCCTACAGAACGGATAAAAGCAGTTCTCAATTAGACAGATCATAGCTTTGCAGCTCTGAGAATATGTGTGATGGTCAGGTCTCAGAATCTCATTGTCTGAATCCTTATTTTCCCAAAAAGACTTTCAGCCTAGGAAGATTAACAAATTCTGTTTGTGGGACTTGGTGGGTCCCTGCTTGCCTGGCTTTCTCCTGCAGGTTCTGCCTGGAATGGGAATTGCAGTAGGAAGGGAAAACAGCCTCCTTCCAGGAGGTTCATGGGACAGACAGCCTGGCTTAAGGCAGGGCTGTGCTGCCTTAGCACATCTGAAATATGACTGTTCAGAACTGTTCTGCAAGGGCTTTGAAGTTCCTGTCCTTGGTAAAACTCCTGTTGAAGAGGAGGGTGTGCCCTGAACGTTCTCGTTTATTTTCTCAGATAAGGATTGAACAGGAGGCACTGACATAGGGAAATGGCCTTTGTACCATGAAATAACTACAGCCATTGTGTTTGCTGCTTTTAATAAATGAACTTTCCAACAGGCAGCCTATTCTCTTGTTACTTGTCTGAGCCTAAATATCTTGAGCTCTACACAATTGTAAATTGGCAGGAATACCAAACATTTTTCAGTTTGATATGAGAACGCTTCCTGTAAAACATGTTTGTCTTCCAATTGAAGAGCTTCCTACTTATGGTGATAATCTGCTGAGATCTGTGGAATGTGCTTGTCTTCAGAATCTTTGGGACAATAAAACTACTATAGGGATTTAGTGAGGGATAAACTGAAAATGAGTGTGTCTTTAATGCTTGTGGAGTGTATATATGAGCAGAATTTTTTTGAAATGTAAAAATAAAGACAGTAGCAGGGTAAATGTATCACTTTTTAAAAAGAACAGAAATGGAGGCCCTGAACCTGCATTGCACCCTACGGATGGGCTGTTTCACCCATGCAATACCTGATGTGAGTTATGGCTGGTTTATGGAACACTCAGGGATTTTTCACCTGCTGCTTTATTTTTAAAGCCCAGCTATGGTCTGATATTCTTTTTGGGAACCAGATCTGAGTGCTTACTATCTCCCCTCCTACCATTTTATCCCTCTTAGCACACACACACTTTCTTCTTCAAGTGTAGCAAGTAAATGACAGAGATTTTAGCTGCTGCTTTCAAAAATAGATTTTACTGTCTTTCTATTGTGTTTTTTGGCAGCACAGTGGAATTTTTTTCATGTCTTGCAGTTCATCCTTAAGCCTTTAGCATAGATCAGCATAGTAAAAAGTTTTCAACTCTCACTTCAGAAATGCAGATGAGAAGTAGCTCTGCTAGAATCAGTTAGTAGTGAAAAGCTACACAGAAAAATGGAAGTAAAAACGTATATACAAGGATTTCCATTTTGTTTCGTTGTGAGTGGTAGTCAAAAGTAATCTGTTAGAAGTGGCCAGATACTGTTGCATAGCTGGCTTCTTCAGCTTTGGCTACTACACTGAAATCACAAGATTCAACGAAATGTGCATGGCTTCCAGTTATTTCATGAGATAATTAAAAATTTGACCAAATCCTGGAAATGAGCTTGTAAATGTTCATCTGACAAGTTCTGCTAGACTATTTCCCAGGGAGGCTTCTACTGTTTGGGTGTTTTGGGGGGTGTCACCCTCGGAATGTTCTGTCCTCTATTTCCTTTTGCAGTTTCATTGTAGAGCTGAAGTGTGGGCAGAACAGTTACACTGTTGTTCTAAGACTCGATAGGAATTTTTGTGTTGGGGGAGTGTTTGCTAAAAACCATTTTCAGCTCAAGTTAGTCTGTTGTCATTACTGGTTTTATTAATAATGAGGAATATTCCCATCAGAAGCCAAAGTATATAGAAAGACAGCAAAGATTCCCCAGTGCTTTATATGTTGCATACCAGCTAGTACAAGCCTGGTAACTTTCTCCAGGTAGAGCTCAGCAGAGCTCTCAGGCTTTTTCCCTCTGGCCCAATGCTGCATTCTTTCAGTTCTGTTGTGCAAATCCTTCTTTTATGTCTATCACAAGAAAACTGTCCTTCACAGAAAACAATTTCCTGGATGTTTTAAAAAAATAGTATTCCAGACTGTAACACCATGAATAAATTGTGTCAAAGAAAAGTCATGGAAAGTTGAAGGGAAGGAAGAAAATAGGAAAAATTTTAGATGGCAATAATGTGGGCTTGCACTATATCCCTGATTATAAACTTTATCACATGCAATATCTGCATCTGAACATGTGGAACAGAGTTGTGTTTTATAACCTACTTTTCATTAAGTATTTTCTTTAGAGGTAAGGCAGGTACATTTTAGTAAAATGGAGAAGCAAATATTGAGGGAAGAGGGCAAAGCTAAAGACCCTATCCAAGTCCTGAAATTTGGATAATAACAGTGCCAATCTCTACTTGATTTTTTTAATTCCTGAATTTGATTCTTTTAGATATTCGAGGTTTTGTCAAATCTTTTGTATCTATTAGTGACTGTCTGCATTTAAAGAGAGAGAAACTAGAGTAGCTTGACTATATTTTAAGTCTAATATCTAATCCTGACCCATGTGCTGCACTCAGTGTTAATAATCTCAGGGGCTTTAGGGGAAGAACCAACAGGACTTTTGTAAAGGGATGTCACATATCAAAAACCTCCTGGTCCAACCAACAGCTTTGTACAAGAAATATCTGTCAAATGTTAAACACTGAAACCAAATTTTAGTCTGGGAAGTGGCCAAACTGCGGAAAATTATGCTGGTAAAATTCCATTATGTGCTTTCTATGTTTTACCCTCTTCCCTAAGCATCCATTGCTGGCCTGAAGTCTAACTTGGACCCTTTGACCTAACTCAGGGTGGCCATTCTTAGGCTATATTGATAAGTTCTCTTTATTTTTAAAAAAAAATAGTCAAAAGACCAGTTATAGATGAGATTTTGCCATGCTGTGCTCACTGCCTGAGTGTTGTGTTCTGCTCTTTCTCTTCTGCTCTTTGCTTCTCTATTCAGGTGGGCAGGCACAACAAGCAGCTCCCAGTCCTTGCTTGTCTCTGGATACAGAGCATCCTGCTTAGGGCTGCCTCTTGCAGTCTGACCCTTCTTGCAAAGACTTAATCCATGCTTACAAGTTGGTCACTCTTGATAGATGGTCATGAACTCACCTGATGTGATTGCAGGGTGGCAAATGCCAGTATGTGCAGCTATATAATTCACTCAGATACAGTAAGGAAATAAAATATCAGAGGACTGATTTTTAGCTTTTCAGCCGCTCTGCATATTTCACACTGTCATATTTAAGGATAATAATTTTTGTCTAAAAATAATGGTAAGAAATGTTTCTTTCCTAGGTGTGCCTTGCAATAGCTCATTATTCTCAACCAACAGATCTTCAGCTTCTCTTTGCATTTGAGTATGTTGGGGAAATGTATCATAATCTAGGTAAGTGTGAAAGTACTTTGATTATGGTTTTTTTCCTGTTCTGTAATACATATTTTTAGTAAGACTTCTGTCCAGAACCAGTGGCGAAAAGCATTTGAGGCTTTCTCCAGGGGTAGCAAAATCGACTTGTTCTGCGCCCAACCTCTTACTTACAATGGTTGTAAGTCATTCCTTGTGATAGACATGAATGACCAAAATCAAAAGAAATGTCTTTCCTGTCTAAAACAAAGCAAAACTACCTATGTCAGCATGAATACTCCTGGTTCTCAATCCACGCTTCCATCCTCCTGTTGTATGTCTGCATCGGTACTGTAGGTACCCAGTTAATCTCCCAGCAGGCAGGCTTGTTCACCTGCCCTTCTTTTGGGAATAAGTTTCTCTTCTGGTGGTATTGCAGGAGGATTTGTGCAACTTGGGACTCCATACCTTCTTTCCTAGAGGCTTACTAGGCAGTTCTTACCACTCAAAACCTCCAGCACCCCTGCTGAGTTGGAGCACACCCTCTCTGCTCAAGGCCAATCTCCACCTGAGCCTTGTCAGTTAGGTAAGCCTGAACCAGATACCTTTGGAACTTGATTTCTAGTGCAATGCTGTGCGGTCACTGCTGAGTGTTCCCCAGCCAATACACAGCTGAAAGCCTCACACAGACAAGGTGCCATTGCTGCAGTTCGGTGTACTGAGAGATTTACTCAGCAGCTGGCACTGGAAAACACTGATCTGCCTGCTACAAAATATGAATGTTGTGCAATTATGAGATCAGGCCTTCAGATTTCCCCAGAAATGCATGTTTTTCATGCAGGTGCCTCCATGACTGCCCAGTGCATGCACCAGACTAGGTGTGCATGTGATTATGTTACACACATCACTACACACAGAATTTCTTACCTCATAAAACTGGGGCAGTTATTAAGGTCCATGTACTTCAGTGTTATAAAGGACTAGGGAGGAAACCAATTTGCAGATAAAATTGCAATAGAATGTTAGTCTGTCACAAAGTTGCTTTTACTCTGTCCTTAAAATGCCATTTGCTGTATGGAAAAGTACCTAGGGGAAGAATTGCATAAGGTGGGTAAAAATGTTCCTCTGGAGCAGCAGACCAGAAAGGCAAGGGATAGTTGTTCTATCCTGCAGCTCTTGGAGAAGAGAGTTTGAAAGACGTTGGGGTTGTGCTGGGGAGTGGTTGTTACTGTGAACCCAGAGATCTCTGGTTTTGTTCTTGCAATGCCAGCCCTGTTTGATGGCTCTCTGTCCCTGCTACTCCCACAAAAGTAAGAGGTGAAATACTGTCTTTGTGCTTCCTGAGGAACATCCAAAGCCTGCATTGCTCTGGTGTGTGTGTACATCGTTTTTTTCCCAGGCTGTATTTGATAGTTATGTATCCTGCCATTGAACAGTAAAACTGTGACATTTTTTGTTAGTTATCATATTTCTCTGCTTGCTATCTTTAAAGAACTACTCCTCTCTGATTTTAGTCCAGTTTTCTTCTGAAAAACATAAGTAGTCAGGGTCCCAGTGCAAGAATGAAATTGGTAGATACAGGAAGTAGAAACTGCACAGTCAATGAGATGTCAGCAGAGCTCTGACACTGTTTCTGCTTTGTTTGGGCAGGGTCTTGCATCTTTACAGATCAAAACAGCCAAAGATCAGAGCTTTCATGGGGGAGCTGGTAGAGTTGAGTCTCAGTTTATTCCACTTTCCTCTAAAAATGTACTTCTAAGTGTCAAGAAACAAAAAGCAGTTTCCTTTGACACAGCTGACTGTCTCCTTGGCACCTAAAGAATGACCAGCAAAGGGGGTCCTCCTGTGTCAGCAACAGCCTATATAATCTCCTGCTCCATAGCCATAAAATGGGAGGCCATCTATTTTTGTGGATATAAATATATATATATATAAACCCATATTTTAGCCTGGCCTTCCATTTATTTTGTTTGCTGTTAATACAGCAGTCATTTAAAATCATTGAAATTAGATTTTATTTTTCTTTCTTCACAAGGTGCCTATTAAAGGGTAGCCTAAAAAGGGTTCATGTTTTTAAAATGTTTAGAACTCTGGCATATTGAAGAAAGAAATCCCAAGACCATAGATAACATTTGTTCCTGAGTGTTAGCTTGTCTTGCTTTCTATCAAGCAGCAGAGCATACCAATTTTATGTTGTTTTTCTATTGAAATTGCAGGGAAAAAAATGCATTTACATCTTCATGTATCACCAAGCTGTCATTAAATCATTGCTTTCTTGTCATTCAGAAATAGGTAATACTAGTCCTCATGCTAATGGCTCATTCTTGTAACTAGGAAGGTGAAGAGTTTGATTTTTTTATCCTTTTTTTTAAATGTACATTGATGACTTTTCTTTTCCTAGCAAAGGTGAATGGCATAGACCCAGGAGGAGGTGGCATCGGCAGCACCAGTGGGCAGCAGACACCTTTGTTTGAAACCTATTCTGACTGGGACAGAGAAATCAAAAGGACAGGAGCATCTGAGTGGAGAGTGTGTTCAGTCAATGAAGGTTACATGATTTCTACTTGGTAAGTTGCTTTAGGACACCAGTAGAAGAGAACTGTACTGCCTTGTCCCACCCACGCCTGCACTACACCTCTCAAATGTGCTGCTCTCTGGAGAGGCCCCCAGCTGAAAGATCCTGCTGGTCTTGCCATTAAAGGAAATGTCATATTTTGGCATCTACTGCTTTCATGATTTTGTCCTTCCCTGTGGAAATGTGTTCCTGGAGAGCTGCCCCTGAGCTGTGGCTGTGCCATCCCATGGGACAGCACTGCAGGGCTGCTGCAGGGCAGAGTGCCTGAGCTGCTAGCACAGCACTGCAGCAAGAGAAAAGCTGGTAAAAAAACACAGGGAAAAGTAACCTTTTATCATATTTTTTCCTCAAGCCTTCCAGAATATTTTGTGGTTCCATCTTCCTTAGCAGATCAAGACCTTAAGCTCTATTCCTACTCTTTTATTGGGAGGCGAATGCCAGTAAGTGTTCTCTTTATTCTCTTACTGTTCGTTATCATTGTGCAATATTAATCTTAAAGTTGTGTTTGCCAATGCACAGAGTTCTGTGTGTGGCATGAAGAAAAACATTTCTACAGAATAACACTAACCTATGTTGTTTTGTTGTCTCTTCTGTGCCTCTTTCCCTGTATCAGTTATGGTCCTGGAATCACCCTAATGGGAGTGCCCTTGTAAGGATGGCCAACATTAAAGATGTTCTGCAGCAACGAAGAATTGATCAAAGGTAAATGGTGAATTGTGTTACTCCTTAATCAGAGAGTCAGGAGAGCACAAGTGGTGACTGTAACACATGGCAAGGATTGGGCATGGAGAGGATATTTGCTCTGTATTTGTGGTGTGGGAAGTGCTGAGGAGACTGTTCTCTGGTTATAGTTCTGGCACAATTTCTACTCAAGGTCCATTTCAGTTTCAAATACTGAACAACTTTTCATATTTTAAGGTATTTTTAGGTGGCTCATCATTCAGATGGCAGAATTTATTGATAAAAGGATCAGATTTACTGTAATACAGATTACGTTGGTGGAGATTTTCTTACCTGGTTGAGCAAGACACAGCAAAAAACATTTATTCATGGCACTGAGAGAGAGACAGTTCTATAGATTTAGTGCCACAAGGCACATGGTATTTCTGTAACATATTTGTCATTCACTGTCCTTGATGAAAGATTGAAGGCATTTAGAGCCTTGCATAAGTACTTTACTAGCTTGGTATTTTTGTTCTTTGATTTAATTTGTAGAGTGACTCTTAATAATAGTGCAAACATTGTGTGTTTGGCTGGAGCTCTGAGTTTTATTTGAAACCTTGTCAGATTTCCTGACTTCATAAACTTCATGTATGTTCTGTTTATTTAACGTAGATAAGTCTTCTTAAAAATGATGGGGCATTAAAAATTGAGTAAGCTATTAAGCTGTCAGTCAGCATCAGATTTTCATTCCCCAAATGCATTGTTTTAATGTTCCAGCACTTCCATTTCTTTGTTTTGTAACTAGCACATACCAAAAATCTTTGAGTCATTAGATTTATGGCAGGAGCAATATATCTCCTGGATTTAAGCTAGTGAACTTCTTTTTAGAACAATGTTTTATGTGGTTTTAGTTGTTGGCAGTTAAAGACTGGCACATTTCTTGGCAGACTGTTCCTCTCCTCTCTAATGCTGAACCTGCTGATTCCTTTCTGTAGGATTTGTAATGCGATAACTCGGAGCCATCCCCTGAGAAGTGATGTCTACAAATCTGACCTGGACAGGTGTCTCCCCTCCATCCAGGACATCCAGGCTGCACACATCAAACTCAAACAGCTCTGTGTCAATGGTATGCTGGGCTGTGCTCTCTCTGGGAGGTTATTGGCTTGGAATGCACTGAATTGTAGTCACAGTGATTTGAAGTTGTTCTGCCATGTAATTCCTTTCCCTGTTGCAGAGCCCTTTGAAGAAACAGAAGACAAGTGGCTGTCCTCCCTGGAAAACACTCGCTGGTTGGAGTACATCAGGTTTGTACACACACCAAAGGGTGTTACTGAGCTGTGGGAAGCTTTCAGCAGTGCAAATCAGAAATGCATCATTGGGAGGATTTTCTGGCTCAATGCATTAGTTAGATATCTAGATATCCCGAATATTGTTTTCTTGTAGAGTTTGAACTTAGTCTGTTAACTGTTATATCCCTTTCCTCTCCCATCTAGGTCATTCCTTAAGCATTCTGCTGAGCTTGTCTATATGATGGAGTGCAAGCATGTCTCTGTAGTTCTACAAGGTAATGCAACATGGAGCATGCTGTCATTCTAAGCATTACTGTGATAATGTAGAGAAACAGATTTAGATAAAATCAAGTGTAATCTTTAGACATAAACCCCATCACTTCTAAATATTTCAGGCATTTGGGGAACTAGAAAGAAAAATAATTTTATGTATCTGAACTGTATAGTCCTTAGCATCAAAGGGTATTTTGTTCTTGATGAATGCACTTTTGTGCTGATTACTGCAGGAACCATTTCTATAGTATGAGTCTCAGTTTAAGAGAAAACAAATGTGTTTTTCTTCTGGGGTTTTGCTTTGGGGTTTTTGTAATGATGAGAACAATTACAGCAACAAAAAGCATATTTTAAAAGAAATTCTTCAGAAAAACACTAGACCTGGTTGCCACTTTTTTCTCTTTGAGATCTAACTCTGGACATGTGCATATATACTTTATGTGTTCTGTGCATTCTGTATGTTGTTCACAGAGGAAGAGGGACGGGACCTGAGCTGTCTTGCTGCTTCTCTCATTCAAGTCATGCTGGATCCCTATTTTCGAACAATTATTGGATTTCAAAGCCTAATACAAAAAGAATGGGTCATGGCAGGATATCAGTTCTTAGACAGGTGTAACCACTTAAAGAGATCTGACAAAGAGGTAAAAATGAGTTGTATTTGCATGGGATAACAGTAACTGTTTGATACCATCCTGAGCTTATTTATACAGAATTCTAAAATATGTTTTAATACTTTCAAATCTCATTAAAATAATGTCAGAGAAAATATATCTTTGTCCAGGTAGAGATACCTTTTCTTTATCCTCTGTAACCATGTGAGAATTAGTAAAACACCAGGCACAATCAAATGGGTTTTTATGTTGCTTTTGGTGTTAGACATGAAAATGTCCCAATGCCACAAACATCAGCACAGCTCACGTTTAAAACTGAAGTCCAAGGAGGTGAGGAGTGGGTTTGGAGGGGGTAGTTTTGCTGTTTGTTTTAGCAGCAACACCTGTTTCCATCCCTGGTGCTTTGAATGCAGTGTGTGATCCCTGTGCAGTGCCCTCAGAGCTCTGAGCTCTGCAGAGGCACCGCAGCCTCACAAGTTGGCACTGGATTGATGGAGGGCAGCACAGGGTTTGCTTCCCAGCATTTCCAGCTAATCTGAGTTGGCCTCTTCATTGCAAAGGACAGACTTGTAACTGCAGCTGAAAGAACAGAGGACCAAGGTTAGCTACCTTTTTCAGGGACAGTGCCTAAGAGTCTTAGAAAAGTAATATGCTAAGAGAGTGGAACCAACAGATGAACCAAGGACACTGAGCATTGAGCAGAGAGAATGGGGGAAGGGGTAAAGAAACTGAAATGCTGAGGGCGAAATAAGGAGAAAGCTGGTATTTTGACCCTAGGAAAGGACATACTGAAGAGTGAAACTGGGAAGAGGAAAATGTTTCTAAAGGTTTACAGAAATAATGGTTTATACTTTTGTCATTAATGGGCTGCTATGGAAAATGTAGTGAGAAGTTAATGTGGCTGAATCATAAGCTCTCCAGTCATTTTAAACAAGGAGCACGCATATGAATTGTACAAACAAAGCCAAGTGTCAGGGAAGGTTCATACAAGTACTAATTTGGAAATTATGAGGGACATACAGGTGGCAGAAGTATTTTTGCAGCTACATGAGGATGAAGAGAGCCCAGGAAAGAACTGACTGTTTACAGAGAAGGAAAAGCTGTGTAAAGGTAGTTCTGAGAAAGCAAGTGGCTAAACAGGAATACAGGGTGTTATCATTGCACAGAACCATAAAAAATACAGGACTCCAAATAGTTCACCCCATTGAGTAATGTAGCAGAGACACAGCTAAATACCCTAATGGGGCGATACCTGCAAATAAGTCAGTGTGATTTGGGAAAAGCTGGTGTTAAATCCAATCATTCCCTGTTTGTTTTGGCAGTCTCCTTTGTTCCTGGTGTTCCTGGACTGCGTGTGGCAGCTGCTGGAGCAGTACCCAGCAGCCTTCGAGTTTTCCGAGGTGTACCTGACCCTGCTGTACGACAGCGCCCGCATCCCGCTCTTCGGCACCTTCCTCTTCAACTGCCCCCACCAGCGAGTCAAGGAGAGCACTGTGAGTGGCAGGGGTTGTCCCTGCTCCTTGGGGAGGGACTTCAGGGTGCCCCTCTGCAGTGACATCAGCCAAGCTCAGTTGGTCCTTTGTGGTTTTCAAAATGTCACACTGTGTTCAGGGCAAAATATGCAGGTCCCCAGATGAGTACAGTCAGAATGCCCCTTCAGGTGATCTTTGCAGAGACAGTGACTATTCAAGAAGAAAGTCTATTGAATTTCTTTTTTGTTTTTTCCCAAAGAAAGCATTGCTACTGTACATCATTATTTGTGCTCTGTATCTGGAACGGATGCAGTAGAATGAGAGGCAATAAACAGAATTTCACGCTTCAGGCAAACTTTGAAATGTCTTGACATAATTGTTTTGATAGTTGAAAAATTTGGAAATACTGCATAAAGTTCAGATAGCAATGCATAATGAACGCATTTAGGAAACTGAAGACTTCAATTTGTTTTTGAAAACTTAACAGTACTGTGTATAGAAAACATTTGATGGCTGATAAAAGTGAAACTTACTTTGTTAAGCATTTTCCCTGTGAAGTTGTAGGTAAGAATTAGAGCATTGAGGGACCATTGATAAATTCTCAAAATAAGAGTTAAGAGTAAACAAAGAAGCAATGTCACTGAAAAGTGACTGCCCCGATGGAGAGCAGGGCACAGCTCTTTTCTCCAGCTCTCTTGCTGCTCTGCTTTGCTACCTCTAAACTATATCCTTCTATGTTAACTTCTTGCAGGAATTTGCTATAAGCAAAAATATTCAGTTGGGTGGTGAGAAAGGCCTCAGATTCCCTTGTGTTTGGGACTGGTCTCTCCAGTTTTCGGGCCGGGAGCGGCTGCTGTTCCACAACCCTCTGTACGTGGGGAAGAGCGCGCCCTGCACACACAACGGGGCCCCGAGGACCTTCAAACGCTCCAAGGTAACTGGGGCTCTGTGCCAGCCTCAGGGCTCCTGCTGGGAGCTGCACTCACACACTGCCTTACACCTGCACCTCAGCAATAGGAACCTTCACTGCCTTGGCTGCCCAGACTAAAGAAAGGATTTGCTGGAGAAGTAAAGATGTAAGGTGTTGACTTTGTGTCCTAGGACACTTTGTGATGTGACTGAGCTCACTGCCAACATTTGCATTATTTCACCCACTGGAAAAGTCATGGCGTGCCACTTTTTCCCCTCAGGGTTGTCTGTATTTTCAGTAATACTCATTACAAGTCAATCCTTTATTGCTACAAAACACATGTATTTATTTTGAAAGGCCACAGATGGCCACAGTTTGCCCTGCGAGCCCTGCAGTAGTGACTCAGAGCTCAGAACTGTTTAAAGGTCACAGCATTCCTGTGGAGGATGCCCCTTAGTGGCCCAGGGAAATCTGCTATTCAGATGAATGTTAAACTGGAAAATTACCAGTCTTTCTTTTCTGCAGAAAAACTACAGCTCCACTCTGCGAGGTGCCCCCCCTGCATTAAAGAACGGAATCGTCGGTGAGCAGGAGTTCCTTCCAAGAAGAAACTCTCTGATCCTGAAACTGAAACCAGACTTTTTGCAGCCAGCAGAGAGCCCGAGTCACAGCATGGAGCAGTTCTTCAGAGACTGGTTTGCAAAGCCTGTGGACCTGCATGGCCTGATCCTGCCCCATCTCTCTGGAACCCGAATCAAACTGTGGAAACTCTGCTACTTCCGCTGGGTCCCCGAGGCCCAGATCAGCCACGGTGGCTCCATCACCGCCTTCCACAGGGTCTCCTTGCTGGCAGACCAAGTGGACATGTTGAACCGGAGCCTTCGGCAGTGCAAAGGCAGCTCTGCCCTGCAGGGCCCCTGCTCAGAACTGGAGCAGAGCAGGATGTACTTCCGAGCCAATGGTTTCAGTGACACCTCGGGCGCCCCAGAGTTCCTGTCCTCCTCCTTCCCCTTCTCTCCAGTTGGGAACCTGTGCAGAAGGAGCATTCTGGGAACACCTCTGAGCAAATTTCTAAGTGGTGCCAAAATCTGGCTGTCCACTGAGACGCTGGCAAATGAAGACTAAGGTGATGTGGTGGGGTAAAGGTTTGGGGAGAACAGAGCGTATAATTTTGTCTTTTCTAAGTTAACACTGCTAAATGCGGCATTGAAAGCTGTAATAATTTTTATATACAAACATTATGTAAGTTTTGCACAAATATTTAAAAGCAAGGCAAGTCATGCTTCAAATCGCACAATTTTGTCTTCAGTCGTTCTCATCTGCTGGGGCTTCTGGCCCCTAATTCCTCCTGTACTTTGGGATTTGGCTCATTACATGTCATAGAGCATTTAATTAGCTAATTGAAAGGCTTGGTGTGGTCATTAATGAGGGTTCTGCTTGAGAGAGCTTTTTTTCTCAGATAGTGACTGATGTGACCCTTTGCTAAAACAGCTTGGAAAGCCAAAGCAGTGCAGTGGACACAAACTGACAGCTGAAACCTGGGAACATACCATTCTATCAGGCAACCTCTTCAGGAAGAATCTTTACATGCAGAGATACAAACATACTAATGTTCTGTGATTTACCACCCTACATATGTGCTAATTCAGTGTGTTTCCATGGGAGGAGTTGTCCCCTTTTCTTTCTCTCTCCAAAATGTGTTCATTAACAGTCAGATCTGTGCTCTTCGTCATGAGCTTGAGTTTGGACTATAGAAATCCATGTCAGGACAATGCACTGTTAACCTTAAAACATTTACTGTAGATAGGGTATTGTAGTAGCTTTACAAGTGCCTTTAATTGGGAGGAAACAGTAGCAAGATTTATGCAGCTGACACCCCCAACTTTTTACAATAGATTGTTGTGGCAAGGTCTTGCTCCATCCTCTGCCTCCTCCTTGCCATTTCTGGAAACAACAGGCGTCCAGATGAAGTTCTCACTTTTTTATACAGGCACCTCAGATCCGCAGTGTTTTATCCCTGCCCAGATCCCAATCCCTGCCAATCCTCTCCTGATTTCTCTGTCGGATGAAGCAGCTTTCAGCAGAACTCACACCTGAGCCCTGCTCTGTTTGGCAGCCCCCCAAGGGCTGGTGCTGCTGCAGTCACGGCTGGGCAGGGGCTGGAAGTGCTGCCTTCTGTTTGCAATGTGCACGTCCACACAGCCAGTGCAATGGGCAAGCACTGCCTGAGGGATTTACAGCCTCCTCTGCTTTGTGCAGCAGCCTCCTCACTGCTAAAACCTTGGAAGTGATACCTCTCTCTGGGTGCTGTGCCAGGAAAGGACTCGAGTTTCGCAGGGAGAAAGGCAGGAGTGTGAGGAATACTGGGAGGGTGGAGGAATAGTCATTCTCAGAGGTTAAGGCTTCTGTCGTCTGCCTTAACAGCAGGGCTGTATTTGTTACTATTTCTGCTAAAACACAAATGCTGCTGAACTGACACTGAGCCTTTGCTCAGGGGTCGCATCAGAAGGGAAGGCACCAAAGGCCTTATGGGATGGACTGAAAGCTGTTCTGTTCTCATAGGGAAAGAAGAAAGCTGCATGACAGCAATATACAGGATATTAGAGCTTTAAAAAGTGGGCAGGGGTAGGATTTGGAGACCACCTTCATTTGTAAAACTGAACTGTTCTTCAGCACAGCCTAAATCACACAATGGAGTTTGGATGTCTGAGGTTGCTCCAGTATTTGTTTCAGAGAACTTGCATCTGGAATGCCCTTAGAGTGCTTTGTGCTGTAACAGCCCAGCACATCCAGGACCCGACTTTCCCAGGCTGTTCCTGCCCTGCAGGGCTGTGGGCACTGCCTGTGCTGGGCTGGGGCTGGAGGGGCAGGGCCATGGCAAAGGTGAGTGGTGTCAGAGGGTGAGCTGCCCTTTTTATCCAACAACCTCCCACCCTGTGTTTCTGCAGAGCTCTGTGTGTGTGTGTGTGTGTCTGTGCAAGGACAGGCTCGTGGCTGCTGTGACACAAAGCCAGACCCTTCTGGTCAACTGTTTGTGAGGAGAAAACGTGTATTCACCTCAATTGCCTAATTATGCTGCAAGACAGGCTGAACATGTTACATGGTCCACAAACCAGTTGTGTTTATCCCCAAGCTTGCTGGAGCAGTCATCTCACTTGTTCAATTCATTATTCAAACGTTTGTATCAAGTTTGCTTTTGTGATTTCTTTTTTCCCATTAGCTTACTGCTTTCCCTGGCCTGATACTTGACATAAAAGACCTCAACCTGTGTGCTTAGTGTCTTTTGGTACCAATTTTTTTCTTTTAAGATGACAGTTAAAACTATGTATTTTTTGTCTTCAAAACTATAACTTCTTTGATTTAAAGGTACCAAAAATGTGTAAATAAATTACTCCACAAAAGCAGCTGGTGGAATAAAAAACAAATGTTAAGGCTGTACCCTTTTGGGGGAAAAATGGGTACTATATTTAAACAGAATTGTCTTTTATGAGGAGATTTCAGACATTTTTACATTTCAGTTCCAAGATGTGTACAGATGCTGCAGAGGGTCTTTGTATTTTATATATATAGCATGGGAGGGGGTTAAAATAATATGCCTTTAAAATTAACAAAACCTGTCAAAATATGTATTTGCCAAACAGTTAAAAAGCAATTTTGTCCTGTTGAGAAAGGGGAGTTGGGAAGCAGAGGCTGAGAGGGGGCACCTCCTGCAGAGGGGAGGGGAGGGAAGGGAAGGATTCCCCTTTCCCAGACAGGCAGGGTGGGCAGGGCCTGCTCAGCTCTGTGTCTGTGCCAGGGATGGGGGTCTGGGGGGCTGGTGCCTCCTCTCAGTGACACAGCTGAGCACTTCTGAATTCACCTTTGAAAGACAGGTACTACATGTTAATTTTGAAATATTCTTCACTCTCCACAGTTGCCTTATCAAGTCAGGAGGGACTACTGTGAATATCTTTAATAACTTTCAAAAGGAATTTTGGGGTGTGAGTATGTAACTTTAACTTGTGTACACAATACTGACAGGCAAGTGTGTATATGTATGTGCATATATATATGTACACATTGTCAAATTTAATTCCTGCTCACCATTTAAAACAGGATACTGTCAATGCCATTTTGGTGTTGCAGGAGTAGAAAAGCTCCCGAGCAGCTGCTCTTCCTGTGTCTGTTTCTAGCAAATGTGCATTATTTCAGCTGTTCCTGGCACTGCAATGGCTTTTGCAGCACCCTGTAAGTGGGCAGGGAGCTCAGGCTGGTGTGGGCAGTGCCCCTCCATCCATCCAGTGCAGCAGCTGTGGGAGCTGGAGCTGAGTGCACTGTGTGACCATGGTGGTACCTCCATCCTGCACCGACTGCCCTGGATCAAGGACAGGTCTTTCATTCCAGAAATGCAGTGAGGTGTGTGTTTGTGTGTCTGCCCAGGTGTGTTCAGTGTGCACCTGCCTGCAGTCCCTCTGCTATCAACTGCCTTGGGTTTGGATGAAAATGTAGCAAGTTGGGCAAACACTCTGGCTGACTCTCAGAGGGAAAGATAGTAAAACCAAAAAAAATCCTAACATATATTTAAGCAAAGGGTGAAATCTTAGATTTGCCTCTAACAAAAAGACAGAAATCTGTACCTCAAATTGCTCTAGGCAGTAGGTTTCTAATGCTGTTGCTGTGATGTTTTAGAGTTCACCATTTCAACTGAAACTAAAACCTTTGTGCCTGATAATGATTTACTGAGTAAAGTAGCAGTGGCAGGAAGATGATCAAATCCTGATGCTGAGTTGTGAATGTGAAGTAAATTAGCATCAATAAAAGCTCATACCTTTCCACAGTGAACTTCACATGGTTTTCTTTCACCTCCTCTAACAAAAAACAAACAGTGGGGGGAGGGTGTTGTTTTTTTCCAAGAAAAGCAGGAATACTCTGCTGTAGAAAGATGATTACTAAAAATAATGTGCAAATTATGTTAACTCCTTGCTATGCTCTGTTACAGTGTCTGCTGCTTGCGTGGTAAGCAGAACTTCTGATAGCAGGAGAACTTAGAACTCAGTATGAAAATGAAGACTCCAGAGAAAAGATCTTGGCCGTGTGCTAGAACTGAGAGAACCCATAGGATTTCTGGTGTCCTAAAAGGGAAAATTGTCTTTTTAATTCCATCCCAACTGACCAAAACATTTCTGAATGAGTAAACACATCAATTTATAATGAATGACACATGGCAATGAGTGTGGTTGTGTTGGCACTGACCAGCTCCTGTCTTCCACCAGGAATACTTCCCTTTGTACAGGTAATACAGATATTCCCAACAGAAGAGCCTGTTAAATCCATTGTCCTTTCATACGTAGCAGTGCATGAAAACAGCACTGAAGTTTTATGCCTTGCTCTCTGTGATCATGGAGCATCTGTATTTTTTTATATCCAAGTGCAAACTTCAAATACCCAATACCAAGTGGGACCAGGCAGAGAACACACTGGCCCTGACAACCCCCTAAAGGTGCTGTGCTCACACCTTGCAAGGACACTTGCACAACACAATGAATTTGAGCTACACAGAAATGACCAGGACTCGATGCCCCAGATTTGGTACTGTAGAGGATGTTCTCAGGAGTGCCAGTGTGATGGCAGCTGTTTCTCTTCACTGGGAAAACCCCCCCGATAATCTCTCATAGAGTAAGTTATGAATTGTGGATAGAAGTGAAAGGCTCTGCTCTTCTGAACCCAAAGTGACATGCAGTAAATCATGCAGTCTCAAGTTACATCTTAGTATGTTTTGTGCTAGAAAGGACTACAGTAATGTGCCAAGAAGCCAGAATTTTAGAAGAAACTCTTTAATAAGCAGCAGGCAGTGGTGTGTGATGCCCCCTCCCTTAGGAACCCCCACGTTACCCCCACAATAACAGCAGTGTCAGGGGAGGTGGCTGCTCCTGCCCCCCACAGCCTGCACATGACACACCTCCACAGCAGCTCCCAGCTCCTGCAGCTCACTCAGCCACAGCATCTGCTTGGGCGACAGCCGGTCCTTGGGGCCCTTCACCTCCACCAGCTGCAAGGCAAGGGGCACCATTAGAGTCTGCCTGGGGAGGAACTGAGGGATCCTTCCCACACAACAAGGATCCTTCTAGGGCTCTTCCATAGTTCTATAGTCAATATCCACCAGAACACAATGGCCCTGGTAAATGAAGATCTCTCATACTCGAAAATCAAGCACCTGCAACCTCACATGTTCCAGCTGGTACAGCAACTTATTCGGGCGTTCCAGAGAACTAATTTCTGCTATTCAGCTGTTTTATAAAAATATAATAAGTTGCTCCAGCAGGTGAGATGTCCAGTAGTCTTCTGGCACCTATTCCTCTACCATACAAGACACAAACCATGACTCTCTACTCAATTTTTGTAGCAGACACACACATCAATATTGCAGACTTAAATAGTTAAGTTTTGTCTAAGTGGTGCCAGAAGAACCCTTTGCTAACAACAGCACGTGTATATGCCTGATTGACAACAGCTGCTTGATATTCATTTTATTGAAGACCTATTCCACACCACCACTTGGCCAGTGTTTGTTGTTGCTGATTCTGATCCTGCCCATTGAAGCTGCAGCACAGTGTGATGAAATAGCAGCCAATCACCCTCCACCCCGTGGCTGGGGGGCAGCCGAGCAGCAGCATTAACTGCCCCACAGCAGGAAGGTACAGATGTATGGGCTGCCAGCTGGCCCCTGTCACACACAGGGTAGGACAGGTGAGCACTGAGCATTGCCAAGCCCTCCCACACACCTTGAAGTGCTGGGTGTGTGTGCTCCACACCACCAGGTCGGGCAGACCCCCCCGGCAGTGCCGCAGGTCCCGGGACAGCCGCCTGAAAACACCGCTCAGAAATGCTCCTCCAAGGCAAGAGGCCAGGCTCTGCAAGAGAGGTTTGGGTCATGGGTTGAGTTTGTCTTTAGTTTCCTGTAGAGCCATTTTCCAGCCCTCACAAGAATATTGTATGGCCCATCTCAGCTTTCTGTTCAGTCTCATGTAAGAGGAAACATGTAGGTGTTTTCTACAGCAATTTCCCTGCCGTGTTCCCACGTGCTGTTGCAGGAAAAGTGACCACATCAGAAAATGTTAGCAGCACTTGTGCAGGGACTTCAGCATGTCTCCCTGTTCCCCATTCCTCCCTCCCACCACTCTCCCTGTGCCATGGCTCAGTGCCTCAGTACAGCCTGTGGCACAGAATGGCAAACAAGACTAATTAGAGTGCCCGAGCTGGGCAACAGTCACTCACCTGGACTTGCTGGAGGGAAATGAAACGTGCCCAGCTCACCAGTGCTGCTGCCTTTCCCTCCTGAGTGCTCCAGACATCAGCAATCCACTCTGCCAGTGTCTCTGAGGACGCCGAGTGGAGCTGCTGCAGCCTGGCCTCGATGACATCCCTCCTGTTCTCATAGAAGCTGTCAGTGTACAAATCCAGTGGGCACGTCTGTATAGAAAGGTAAATACATCTCTGAGGACCTGCCAGCACAGCAGCATTCCCAGAAGGACAGTGCCCTACTTCCCAATTTTCCAAACTACAAATTCACTGAAACATTGAGCTGATCTACCTTGAACATGTCCACCTACATAAGCATTTCTTAAATTCCATTTTAACCCTGTGCAACAAACATGGGGCACATCTCAGCCTGTGCTGGGCTGGTTCTGAACTCCTGACAGAGGTTTCCTTTAACTGACCAAGAACCCTCAGAGCAGGAATGTTTGTGGGGATCTGGAATGGGTACAGGGAGCAGTCTGAGGTGGAAGACCAAAGCAGTGATGAACCCGGGGTGTGTCACTGAAGCACCTGGAGGCAGAGAGCCCCACCCAGAGCACTGAACTGGACCAGGCTGTCCAGCAGTGCCCGAGTGCTGTGCCAGCTTTGCCAAAGCAAACACAGAGTGCTCAGAAAATGGCAGATCTCAGCCTTTCACAAACTGCTGTCACTGCTGATCCCACAAAAACACAGCCTAGGAATGAGTGAATCAGGTGTGAGCTACCAGCTCATCTTTGTGTATGCCTCATGCTCCTGACAGCTTTGCTCTGAATTAATAAGGAAAAAACAATTTAAAAAAAATAATTTGCAAGTGACCTGTAATTACTGAGTTTGTAATAAACACAAGTTTTTGTCATTTGGTTTTTTTTCTTTTCTTTTTAAAGTAAGTATAATATGCCTATAAGAGTATATAAAAGGAAATTTATTTCAAAAGGCAAGCTCTACAGCTTGCACTGACCAAGAACACCTGCTTTTAACACATGATATTCCTATAGCTGCAGCGTCTGACAGGACTAGTAGGTACTCCGCAGGAAGAGCTATTTGCAGAATTCCATTTCACAGTTTTTGTATGGCCTTTGGGGCTGCAGCCCCTCCTGCCCTGTCTATGAACCTGGTGGTTTTCAGCTCAGCCACCAGGATTTCTGCTCCAGACTGATGAAGAAAAATAAAAAAGTGGGAGGGGGAAGACATGTACATTTCACCTCTAAAATAATTTTCTACTTAAGGTATCTCATACTGATATAAAATTATAATTTCTTACAGTACAAATAAATCCACTTAAGGAGGAGAATGGTATTGTCTGGTCTCTGTCTTGGCCAGGGTTTGAACTGGAAGCAACAAGTTAAGGCAGAAGAAAAAAGACAGTTGTGTGGCCTTTCTTTATGCTGTGACATTTGAGATGGCTTTTTAGTGTTTTCTTAGCAAATCACTACGTGATCAAGTGTTCTAATTGCAATTATTAAAACTGTTTCTAGCTATGATTTGTAGGATGTAAAGCCTCCAGCTAAAAGCCACAAATTCACCTGGAATCCTTAATCTGAGGGTGTGGCAGGAAGCTGTTGCTGAGGGGAACACTTAGTGTTGTTTTCTTGTTTGTCTAAAAGGAGAGATGGTCACAAAAGCATAGACATGTCATTAACAAACCTGAGTTTAAAAATGGGACATCCTTTTAAAGGCTACTGAAAAGAAACAGACTTTTCTTTCTTCTTTTTTTTTTTTTCAATGGACTGTGTCCCCTTCAAATGAGATGAACAGAGCTGTGGTATAGCAATGTTCTTCCACTAACTATAAAGGAAAACCCAATATAGCAAATAATAAAATGAAGGAAACACCAAGATCCGTCTGGAAACTCCCTCAGAATAAAATGTTTATCTAATCCCAAACAAAATTTTAACATGGTTACTGAGTCTACAGCAATGGGTAAATGAATGAACTAAAGAAAGTCTTCAAAGTTACCTGATAGGGATTTCTGAAAACGTCGGGTATGTTATCCATGAAAATGATATCCCACAACAGAATCCCATACAGTGTAAGAAACGTTGAGCCTTCTCCATGAATACCTAAAGGGCAAAATTGAATCAAAATGGAACATCAATTCCTACAGCAATCTCCTGTGAGGACATGCCAAACCACCCCGCCCCAAAGCAGGCACATGGCACGCTCAGGTGATGCCCAGCTGCAGTCAGGGCAGCACAACCCTGTCAATGCCCTCTGTCCCTGCCACCTGTGCCAACACCTGGGGCTGCCTGGCCAGGGCCCTTCAGGGCTGGAGCACTGGCCTTCCACAGCAAGCCTTACTTGGACAATTTTTCAATACACTACTTTTTAAACATTAAAAAGCATTTTGACAACAAATTGGTTATATAGACAGAAATGCTATATATTACACACATACATGTATGCATACATACACATATGGAGCTGTGCATATCCATATATGTAGACATGTTTTCATTTATATGTAGACACACATGCTGCAAAAAGCCCAGCCAGTATACACACAATGCAATATATGAAAAAACAAATATTTGGATATATAAAACTGGGTTTATTATATGTACATAAATGTACATATACATACAGGTACCTGTACACATGTACATGTACATGTGTATGTATATATGTAATACACCCCATTTTTATATATATAACATTTTTTTCTCAATATATAACATCTGCAAGTAATACTGGCTGAGCATTAGTCTGCTAGAGGTGACTGCTTTTCCATCATCTTTTTTTTTTCATCCCATAGGAGGACACGTGTATGATGATACACAGATGAATGCACACACACACACACACACACACACATACATACATGGAAACATAAGGAAACCCTTTCTCCCTGGGAAGGGGACAGAGCAGTGGCACAGCTTGCCCAGCCAGCCTGTGGTGTCACCATCCCTGGGGATGCTCAAAGGCTGGACATGGTGCAGAGCAGCTGGCTTTGAGCACAGGGATGGACCTGCTGACTCCCAGAGCTCTCTGCCAACCTCAACCTCAACTCTGTCAGGTATGTTCTGTTCTTAGTATAGAATATATTATCTATAATATTAAATGTAATGCTACATCATACATATAGATCACAGAATAGATATGTTATTATGGACTATATGGTGTACATGTACTATACATGTATGATACATCACACACATGAGAGGAAAAAGAGAGTGTGCGTGTTGGGGGAGCTGTAAATGCTGGACTGAGCATTGTGGTTCATTAGGCCCAGCACTAAAGCACAAGTGGCCATTGTGTGCTTAAGATTGTACCAGCCACAAAGATTAATGGTGAGTGGGTGGAGTGAGGAACTGAGGGGGGCTTCTCCCACATCTGAAGTATTGTCACCTTCACATTGCACCTGTTCTGATATGGTCACTTTTCCTGCAACAGTATTTGGGAACATATCAATAATATAAAACTATATTAAAAATGTATTTTGTATAAAGATACAAATTTTATCTTAAAAAATTACCTGCCTGTTCATATATTGCTTTTTTCCCTGTAAAACAGATCTATATAGTCTTACTTGTCCATGGCTTTTCACAGCTCCCAGGTTGTAAAAATATACAAACAACTACTAACAGAGCCTTCTAAAAAAATTGACAAGTGCCTTGCTAGTGGCATATACAGTTTTCATGTGCTTCTAGTAGCAAAAATCATTTTCCTTAGTGACACTCCCTTAAATGACAAAGCTAGCATTTTACCCTTAAGAAATAAAACAGCTGTTTACTGCTAGGAAAGCCAAGTAAGTGATTTTCTATGAAGATAAAGAAGAAACACAAACACATTTCAAAATCATCTTTGGTATATGAAGGCAGAAGATAATTAAAGGCCAGAAAATAGCTTAGTTTGAAAATACACGTTAGAATGTTTTGGGTAAGAAAATGATATATAAGAGGCATTTGGGAAGGAAACAGAACCAGATTAAAATCTAGCCTAATGAAATCAGCTAAAACCGGTCTATTAACTAAACTAATTAGTAAAGAGCTTCTTTACTCACAAGCTATTTTATTGTAAAAAAGCACAAACAAACAGTACTGTTACCCTGATCAAAACCATTCCTCCTGTAATGACTTAATGCCAGCTCCTCCACTGAGCACATGACTGTGGAGCCACTGCAGTCCTTGTCTCCTTCTTCATCACCACCATCCTCCAGGAGAAACACAGATTTTCCCATTCCCATCTGAGGACACATCTTTCCATTGATTGTAACCTGAACATATTAAAACATTTTGTTACTTTGCAGCAGCACATTTAAAAAGTTTTAGCCTAGGTATTTGGATCTCACCTAAAACACACATTCCTCCTTCTCAGTTTTCTTTAAATCATAATCAGACTTGTTTCCAAAAATCAACTGAATAAAATTTAACCTGCCATAACTTGTGACATCCTGTTTAGCTTTTATAAACTGGGAAATTTTTCAGAAAAAATGTCTAGCAAAAATGCTGGGCAGGTGGGAACACAGGCTTTCTATATGTAGGGCCAGAGGAAAGAATACAGAAGGCTGAGGAGACTGATCCTGGACTGGAGGGAGAGATGTGGTGACAAGGGAGCACAAGTGAGGCTCTGCTCTGACTGTGCCCAGGCAGAATTACCTTTACAATGGTATGGAAAAGAAAGCTTTAAAACAAAAATACATTCCAATATGATGCAAGTGCACCCCACTGAATATTTGCATAGTACATACTTAGAGTGCATAACTCTCAAAGGTTACTAAAAGAACCCTGGCATATTTTTAGTATTTATCTAATGCTGACAACAAGCTAAGAAGGTTACTGGTACTTTTTCTTGCACACAAAATGCTTGGCCTGCAGACAACGCACTGATCTGATAAGACTCTTCAGACAGAAAGGGTGTTACAGTGAAGTTAGTGGAGTTTACAGCTGATCAGATCCATATCACATATAAAGCAATTCAAAATGAACCAGTGTACAGCTGTCTAACTTCAGCAGAGAAGATGACCAATGCAGAAGGATTTGATTCCAAGAGGCTTTTGTTTTAGAAACATATTTGTATTCCTTTTCCTGCAGCACAAGTCAGTCAGAGGCTGGTGCACAGCAGGTAACAAGCGTGTCCCGGGTTATATTTTCTTGTCAGAGCAAAACAGAGCTCCTGAGCTGTTATTTCTCCCACATGAGCAGCCCCCTTACTCACGTGTGTCACCTCGTGCAGAGGCAGGGCTGGCAGGGCCTGCAGCAGGGCCCTGAGGTGCCTGCAGCTCGGCGAGTCTCGGATGCGCAGCGCCCGCAGCTGCAGGGCCAGCCGGTGCCCGGTGCGCACGGAGGGGTCTGCCAGCCCCTGCCCAATGCAGCCCACGGCCTGGCAGAGAGCAAGGGGACAGCAGGCACTCAGACACACCCACAGACACCTTTGTTCAAGAACAATTCATTCAAAAACGTCAAGGTGAAAACAGCACACAAGGCCAACCAAGGATGAGGTAAATGCAGTACTCATTTTCTTAGGAGAAACTGATTGCCCTGATCTTGGGATTCCTACCAACATCTGCCTTTTTAGGAGAACCAACTCCACTCTTCTTTTCATGAGAAATACTTTTAAAACATGTTTTCAGACCTTGACTGCAGTGTTTCCAGCTTTCCAGCAGCAAATGTACAGATACCTTCTTAGTGTTTTTCAGGTGCTGATGTAAATTCAGAGCCAGCCGATCCCACCATCTCCCTCTGCTGTCAGCACAATACACATCCTGAGACAGGAGTCTCTGCAGCTCCTGCACTGCCTCCTGTAGCAATGGGGTTGTAGAGTCATCAATTCAGTTACAAAGCCAAGTTCAAGTCTGCTTGTCACTTTTCCTTCTAATTAATGGACACTATAAATCTTTGCCTCTGCACAATGCAAATCTGCTTTTTCCTCCACTAGCCAATATACTCAACTCACAGGTATAGCTTAAAAACTCCAGAACAGAGATGTTTTTATGTAAACTTAAAGGTTAGCTGCCAAAGGGTATTTCTACCCTTTCTGTATTCCTTATTGTATATGAAAATCACCTGAGTATTACTAGTTGCCTTTTTGCAGAGGCAAAGTCTTTTTCAGAATAATCTGATTTGCTTTGACATAGAAGTCAGAACCCTTTGGGGATGTTAGCTCCCAATGTGAAGAGGAAGAGGTTCCAGAAGACTTCCCTTCCCAGTTTTTCTTAT
This sequence comes from Campylorhamphus procurvoides, assembly GCA_013396655.1. Lineage (NCBI taxonomy): Eukaryota > Metazoa > Chordata > Aves > Passeriformes > Dendrocolaptidae > Campylorhamphus > Campylorhamphus procurvoides. The sequence goes on along the minus strand of WBMV01006423.1, from coordinate 458,426 downwards.
TCAAAAACAGTAACCAAATCTAGTGAAACATAGATATCTTTAAGTAATGAAACAAGCATATCTCAGCAACAGTCTTATGGTGTATCACAGATGGTAAACCTTCAAAGCATAAGCAGAAATCCAAACAATGTCAAACTTTTTAATGCAGCACAAAAAAATGCTGTTTTCCTTTAAAAGTAACCTGTTATCGGAAGTAGAGCAATCCCTGTCAAACATTAGCTATTTTCCAGCCACATCACAAATGTAAATTGATGTACAATGCTACATTAAACACAAACTCCTATTCACTTCACCCCTTTACCTTATACTTGTGAAGCCTCTGCAAAATCTCAACCCCTTGAGAACAGATCCTGGTATACACCCAGCCCACTGTAAAGCGGCGCAGGTACTCAGGCAGGGCTCTGTGATAGCTGAAAGGTAAGAGCAGCTCAGATCAATCTAAACATGGAAATTTGAATTCTTAAACTTACACCTTAAGCCTTTACAAAAATTAAATGCCTTCTACGTCCAAACTGAACTGAACTGAGTATCCCAGCTGTAAAGTCAGGAACCCAAAGGTAAAGCAATAGTTTAGCTCAGGGAGCAGGTGTGAGCTGCCCTTGCACAGTGCATTTTAGTGTCCACAGCAGTGGAATTATTAGTTAATCAGTTTTACATAACATGCAAACCAATAACTTCTTACATACTTTGTTACTGCCAACTCATTCTCATAAGTCAGAAGTTTAATTTTGGAAACATAACTGAACAAAAGAAAAGGTCAAGAACAGGAATTTCCTGCCATAAAAGAAGACACATCTTTTCAGTAGGCAACTCTGCATTTCGAAACAAAGTCTTCTGAATATCTTGTTAAAATCAAACCAGATTTTTATACTGTCTTCAGTGTGAAATGTAACAGACTTCCAAATGATCCTCTATGAATATGGTTTTAAATGAGTTGCCATGGAACTGAATATAATGCTAAACACAAGGTTTTAATTTTTGGTGTATCATTAAGCCAGAAGACAAAATAATTAAAAGAAAAACTGAGGAAGAAAGCTTCAAAACCAACACGTTATTTCAGTTCTCAGATACTCATTAACATTTCCTGAATGACCCCCACTTGGAAGTCTAAAGACATGAATAACCCAGTATGTTTTCCCATAACGTCTGTAACATCCTTTTGTTCACAGTGAATTTTAAATTCTGCTTACTGCCATTTGTCTGAAAGCCATAGAAACAAACTATGACAAGGGAAAAATAAGGCTCTTGTTCTTCTGCATTGGCACATAAACCAGAAATGTTTTAATGCTTTCTCAATGCCTACCAATTAATTCCCAAGGTTTTATAATTTTCATATTATCACTTAAAAGATAAACAAACTCAAGAAAATCAAAGCTCTCAAGAATATTAAAGCCTCTAAATTTATTAGGCTTAAATAATATCTCTAGTCTATAAGTCTCTCTCAAAAGTACAAGTACCAAACATAAGATAATACACTTAATAGTTTCATATGAACACTAGGCTAGTTTCCAGTTCACTACCTTAGAGAGGGGTGATTTTTCAGTTCACTCCAGGTTTGTTTAGCACACAAATATAGCTTATGAGCTTCTTCCCAGTTCCCATTTACCATTGCAGTGGCTATATCATTTGAGAGATGAGCAGCAGTTGCATACCTAAGAGAAAAAAATCACAATAACTTCATTAGGCTCAAAAAGCATCTGTAGTTAAAAGAAATCAGTTCCTTCCTTTCCAGTCTCCAAAGACATTGAATCATCCAGCCGCCTTTATTCTTAATCTTGTAGGATGAGCAGAGCTTAAACTAGAAGGGCACATTATGTTTAAACTTCCAAGCTAGAGAACATATTTTTTGTTTAGCTCAGAGTCCATTCTATTAATCAGCACAGCAAATGAAGAAACAGCTTTCACCAGCAGATGATCATGAAGCAAATAAATATGGTATTTTGGATCAAAATGCAAACCACTGTAAATTCCAAGTCCTACCTGGATACAAAAATGCATTTAAAATCCTTGCAAAAGTCCACTCCCAAATGTTTATAGCTGGAGTTGCCCAGATGAATTCTCCCTTGCCAACACAAACCCTGCAGTGAAGCCCTGCTGGGAATGAGCAGCTTTCCCAGGTGCCAAAGCCCTCCCTACCTGATGAGATCCTCTCTGTCCTGGAAGGGCTGTGTCTGCCTGTTCACAGTGTAGGTGGGGAACACCAGCTGCCCCTTGTGTGCCAGGAGCACTGTGAAGAGCTGCCCCTGGCCAGCACTGCCAGCCTCTTCATCCTCCACTGACTCTGGCAGTGAGAACAGCAGCAGGACTCGGGCAAACACAGCCCGAGGGCCTTTGCACACTCTCACACATTTGCCAGCCATGTCCTTCACCCTGGAAGGACAAACAATTATTACAGCAAAAGATATTTACCATCACTTGAAAGACTAAATTATGCCAAATGAAGTATGACAATTTTTTTCCAAGCCTATTAATGCATAAACTTGATTTTCCTTGAAAAAAACAGATATACTATATAGTAAATGTAACCTTTAGTGAAAATCCAACCAAATGCATTAACTAATCAAAGGTTTAAGGGCCAAACTTCCAGTAGAATAGAATCAGAACTAACTGCCCTTTGGATGCAGTCACTCCTGTTGTTGTGCAGCCAGTACCAGAAATCTACAAGACATGGTTTGCTGTTAGAGCAGTATTTACAAGCCCAGATTTGAGATCCATTATTTTAGGCTACCTCCATTAGCCCATTTTCATCCAGGCTTTTCATACAAGGCAAACCTTTTGTGACTTGTCCACGGGACAGCACAGATTTTAACCTGGATTTTCTGTGCTCTCCTGGGATAACCAGTATTTCAGCTGTTACCTACAGCAAGGGGCATTAGATTCCCAAAGCTGGTGTGGCCAAGCAAGTAACTGTCAGCCTCTGTACTTGAAGTAGGTAGTAAGAGAGCACCAAGTACTTTTTTGGAATCTAACTAATGTTCCCATGTTCCTTTCCATTTTTCTAGCCTTTCTCCGTACAGTTTAAGACACATTTCCATGCAAAACCTGACAAAGCTTTATACCTCTCTCACTTGACAAAGAATGCCACAGGACAGAGAAGTTATGTTACTACAGCAAATGCAGTCCATACTGATTTCTGCCAGCTTTCTATTCAACCCCAGTTTTATACAGAAAGGGTTCCACAATTACTGCATTCAGACCCTAATCACTCCTAGCAGGGCAGTACAGCATCTGAAACCTGAATATGGACCCCAGGAGACCTGGAAGTCAAGGGCTTTGGGTACACCCAGCTGGGATAGCCACAGTGAAAACATCCACAGGAAAGAAAGAACACCTTGCCAGTAAACAAACTTTTCCCTTTAAAAATATTGCCAGAAGGAGGCTCTATGTTAAAGTACACACTCAATCCCAAAAAAGAGATTATTGCTCTCCTCTAGTTCTGCCAAACAAGCTCACGGAGCAAATGAACATCAGCTAATTGTTTTAATAGGCAGTGACCTCCCCCATATCTTCCCAGATGTTTTCTGCACTGATTCTGCTTTACAGAATTCAGAAATGTTTCTCTGTATAACCAAGGAACTTTGGAGACAGATAATCATGCCCACAGCTGAAAGCATGGCATACATTTAGAAAATGTCTAGTATTTACCCTCCTGCTTGATTGTGAATCAAAATGTAATGCTGCCCTTTTTTATTAATAAATTTACAGAATGCATTTCTCTCTTGAAACGGCATCAAGATTTCAGTCCTTGGAAATGTAATTTACATTCACCTGCAAAATTCCATTATAAACATTTACCTTTTTAAAATCACTGTCCCAACACCAGCCTGACTCCTGCCGAAGACTGAACGCTGTTTTGCCAACCTCAGAAAATCATCCACGAGTTGCTGTTTCTGACCATTGGGGTTTGGCAAGTGAAAGATCTTTGCCAAGGCTTTTAGCTCAGGGGCTGAAAGCAAATCCAACCCTTCACACAGGTCTTCCAGTTCAGATTCTAAAAGCAAAATGATCCACATCCATTCAGTGCATGTTACACACATACACTTAAGCAACAGCTCACAGTACACTCACATAACCTGGTACTAATCAAATGGTTTAGATTCTTCAAAAATGAATTATCAATGTTATCTGGTTCAGCTGCAGTTTCTTCTGGACCTTCTTCTGGACCTCTTCACAGGTCCAGTTTGAATTAATGGAATAATCAGAAAAAAAACACCCTTTACAACTTCAACATGAAAGCAAACATTAAAAAATGCTGTTCAGAAATGCTGTCTTCCCTACTGCTTAATTTGCACTACTTTATTACTCACAACACAACTTATCTACCTGAAAACTTTATTCTGTTCCTCTAGCTCTCTTCCCAAGTCACAGACAAGCCTGCAGTACATTGGACTGTGACATGACACAACTGCAGCAGTGTTTTTCACTTTTATCAATGCTAGCCTTACCTGTTTGCAGAAATTTGGCTGCAGCCAGTTCTTCAATTATTGGTGACAAATCCACACTTATCTCTCCATACTCTATTTTGTTCACCTTTAACCAGTTCAGCTTGCGTTGGAAAAGTCTGACATACAACTTCTGCCCACCAACTGCAAAGTTGAGTTAAAGCAGGGGAGGATAAAATCAAGAGTAAGTTCTAAACACAGGACTGTGCAAAATCACCACCTCCACCAGAAAAATTGCTTTGATGCAGGTATTCTCTGAAACGTATTTTACATGTCCCCATGTTCTACAAACACACTTGGTAAAACACCAGATCTTACCTTTTCAAGTAATTAATAAACTCATTAGAATCTTTCAGTTTTGTGGGGAGAAAAGTAGAACAGTGTATTTTTTAGGTATTGTACATTACTAAAATGCATTTTGACATGCCTACCCTTTAAGAAATTATTTGTTTCATAGGAAAAGACAACATCATTTTTCAACTCTGCATATTTTGATATTAAATAGGTCTTTTTGCTTTCTTAAATAGTCATTCAATAACCAAATATTTCATGCTGAGGAACAAAAGAAGCTGTGGTCGGACAGAATAATTTCATAATCTTATTTCTTATCTTCAGAATCTTATTTTTTTCAAAGTTAAGCCTAATTTTACTAATGTATCTACTGAAAACAATAGAATTCTGTTATTCATTTGATTTTTATCACAGAACTGTTCTCTCAGACTATCCTTTAAAAAGACTTTTTAAATGCTATTAACGCTGAAATTTAATGAAATAGCTTACTGAATTTTAACTGAAAATAGTCTAACTATTGTTACTACATTCAACATCCTTTTGAATACTTAATTCAACCATCACTAACTTCTAAATTTTCTGTCCCTGTCTGCTGCTTCTTAACTGATTATTAATAGACACATAATAGACATGATAGACAGATAACCTTTACATGTTTATTTAACTATTCTCTTGTCCTTAAAAGACTTTTTCAGCCTTTTTTTAAATCTAATGTTTCTAGGATCAATTCCCTGAGAAAACTACATTCAGACATATTAGCTTGCCATTTTCTCTGTGGGGTTATAATTCCTTTGAAGTCTGGCTCCAGTTTTTACAACCCTGGAGAAAGGAAAAAGGTTAACACAGGGCCATCCTTTCTCCAGGCTTTGGAACTGACCAAACCAGGGCTGCAATCCAGCAAGGGCAAGTGAGGACTGCTTCCTTCCTAAGGGATTTGAATGATAGAGGAACATAAAGATACTGTGCAAGTAATTAATTGTTTCTTAGGCATCCTGTTCAGCAGTGCATTCATTACCTTTGGAAGTTTGGGGGATTTTTCTTCTTTTGTAGTTCTTAAGAAAGTTTCAGGTATATTACTGAAACAAAAAAATTGCTCTAAGTTGAAATATTATCATAAAAAAATGCAGGTCTTAGAAAAGTTCACCCTCTGTAAGGGTCACCAAAACACAACAGAAAAAAAGTTGTTTTCTGTACCTGGGTTCTGCTGCTAACTCCAAATCAATATCTTTCAGGTACAATTTTCTATTGGATGCAAGTTGAAAGGAGGATTTCACTGAGTGTATTAGGTAGTGTCACTAGAACTATGAACTTGCATTTACATTCTTCCAACTGCACCTTTCAGCAAAATTAAATGTGAAGAATACAAAAATTATGTTTTTATATTACATCTAAATTCAGACAGAGCATATCTTGAGCACAAAGCCTGACACTGCACTGCAGGTTGTTTTGGATACACCTCTGCTTTTCCCTGCTTTCAACTGTTTCCAACACTTAAAGAACTGGTAGTGCTCTATATTTCATAATAAGCTTCATAAACTTCAGTGAGTCAGAGATCTCTCACTGAAGAATGGTAGACATTTCAGCAGAAAATAATGAAATACTGGAAAATACCTATATTCAAGCAACTTCATAGTACTAGGCACATGTGTGGGGTTTTTGTTGTGGTAACTGGAAGACAACACTTGCTTGGAAGAAACTTCTGATGTGGGACAGATAACTCATCTACCTGAACTTTTAAAGTACTCTGTCTTGTATTTCTTGAAGGCAAAGACATCCATCTGCCAGCTGTCCAGAATCTGTTATCTATTAAGTCAGTGCTACCCGATCACTTCTCACAGCTCAATCCTCGTATTTCTCCCACCCTGCAAAAAGAGATTGTTTGATCTGTGACTCTGCCATTCAATGCAGACACGGATTTACCAGCATCACTTTGCAGTAATTCCTTCTATATTCCAAACTGCTGTGAGAAGGGAATTCTCAAATCACACTGCTGAAGGAGAAACATTTTATTTAACAGAACAAGTTCCTACTACTGATCAGTGTTGTGCCCATCCAGAGAAGGGAGTGTGAAATGCAGCACCTGTATCCTCAAAGCCTTTTTCAGTATTTGTCCAAGTAGCCAAAGCCTGCATTCACTGCTGACCTAATTGTGTGTTTATTCCTAGATCTTTTGATGTAAATGATGTGCATTTACTGCTTGCCTCAGAGAGCAAATAATTAGTTTTGTTGCTTATGTGCCTTTCTTTATATATGCCCCTTTTAACAATCTCAGTATAAGTAAGGCATTATCAGCCTTCAAGGTGTCACTGCTGTGATATTCTCGTGGCCTGGAGTGCACCCCCAGGCTCTGCACCCCCAGCCCAGCCCCTGTAGGTCTGGCTGCTTGTGCCCAGGGCCAGCTTGGACCCATCCCACTGTGTGAGCTGAGCTCAGGCTGCTGGGAGGGGGGAGTGAGGCTGTGCCAGGGCCTGCCCCCACTCTCCCAAGAGCTGTCCCTAAGCCCACACTGGTGGCCTGCACTCTTGCCTAAGCTCTGCTGTGGCAGGACAGTGCCCAGCCAGACACCTCACTGACTTGGCTTCACCTCACTCGTCACTACACACTGCCCTGAAGACCTTTCCTACAACACTCCACTATTTACCAGTAACTTCCATTAAAACACTAGGAGAGTTTACTTACAAGAAGCCACTGAGGGATACACCTCCTGAGAAAAACAACCTTCTTCCCTTAAGGAATTATCAGGTTAAATTGCCCATTGATGTAGCCTTCCTCACATAAAACTATGCAACAGTTCTCTCTACAAGAGGTAATGTGAAAATGTATTTTTAAAAAAAGATACCTGATAATTTGTAGAACTTGGTTATAATGTTCATATCTTGCTCATCAAATAGTCTGGCATCATCTTCATTCTCTAAGACTGCCTGCAGCACTAGTAAAAAATTCTGGAGGTAGTATGGGCGACCAGGAGAGCTGGGCACAGAGGAAACCTCATTTATTTTAATGTCCCCAGTGGAATTCTGAAATTCTACCTTTTCAGCAGTTTCCAACAAAGGATTCATCTCCTCCTTAAGGTCTTCAAGAACTTCCACAGGAAGTACCTGTGCATCACTCTCGCTAAAGCAGTTCTGTGTATCACAGTTCACTTCTGTCTTGGAAGAAGGAATAAAGAGGGTGTCAGGTTGAGTCTTGCTGTCCATATTACTGGTCAGCTCTGGTGAAGTGCAAATGGCTGGAGGTTTTTCAAATTTATCAGGACTAAGTGTCCCACCTTCAGACACGCTTTCTGTTTTGGGGCTCCTTGTACCATTTGGGAATCCTTTGTCATTACTGTTATCAGCTGGCAAAGATACTTGAACTATATCCACAAGGTCTTCTTGATTACATTGGTTTCTTTCTTCTTGAAATTCAGGTTTCCTCTTTGAAAGATTTTGTTCTTGGTGCTCTCTCTGCACATGCTGATTTTCTTTCTGAGAACTAGACCCAGCATAAATCTCACCATCATCACCATCCTCCTCCTCCCATGCTGCAGTACTTCTACACACGCTGTGAACAGCTGGAGGGGAAGAGTCAATCTCTTCATACACGACCTGTTTTCCTCCCTGGGCACACCGTCGTCTGGACAGTTTCGATGACAAGCTTCCCAAAGAGACTATTTTAACTGTTTGAGCCTGGGATTCATTGTTAACACTAAAGACTGAACTATTATTGCTAAAATAAGGACTAGTCTGTTGTGCTGCACTACTTTCTGCTTTCAATGAATTGCTTTTGGAGGGACTTTTTTCCAGATTTACGATGTTTTTTGAAAAGTATGAACTGGAATTCTTGTTCACATTTGCAGCTGGGGGACTCTTATTCCTCAAAGGGCCCAGTGTAGTATCAATGGCACCAATCTCACCCTGGTTTCTCTGACATGTCTCATCCATGTGCTCATTTATCCCATACCTTGGCACCAATTGCCCACACATGGGACAGACAACTTTGGCAGAGGGAACATTGTTTAAAAAGGAAGTAATAGAGGAAGATGCTGAAGGTACAGATGGTGCTCCTTTTTTCTTCTTACTTTTACTGAGTGACAAGTTTATTCGGGATCTTTTCATTCCTGAAGACTTGGCTTCTGCCATTACAAAACTTCACAGCATTTACACAGCACAGACAACTCCATTTGGGCCATATTTCCTTAGTCTGTAATACTTAAAAGACTTTCCCTGGCTTTGCATTTTCCATCTGCAATCCTCTGACATGCCTTCAAGAAAAAAAAAAGATACTGAATGAATGCTCTTGTAACAAGCAGAGGAGAAAGAATTAAAGCCCACCAGTGGAGAAGTCAAGCAATCCTTAACTGTTACTGATGTGCAGAAAAAGGCCCCCCACCTGGGTAGTTGTAGAGAAGGTACATTTATTCAGCATGCTGGGTGCATGGGGGATTGGTCCACCAAAGACATGCACACCTGTCTGTGCTCACAGGCCTGTTTAAATACAGTTAAAACATGCATATTCTCTATTTCTTTATACATATGCATTATTAATAATCAGTTCTGAGAAGTAATTTCCATTTTCTCTGCCCTGCACTCCTCCCATCTGAGTTTGCACATTGGTTTCCAGTTTTCCTGGGCCGGGGTCTTTGGGGGTCTTGGGGATGAAGATCGTGGGTCTTCCTCGCTGTGTCCTTTTCACCTTGGCTCAAAAAGCAGCTTAAACCAGTTTTGTTGGCAACTTGAACTGGTCTAATGAGCAAACTTCTATAGTTATTTTCTTGACATATTCCCTGATTTATCTTCAGTTTCATATCGTGCCCATTCTAATTTAGACACCTCAAGGCCAGGTACTGATAGCAACCATCATATATTTCTTGCTTTTATGTTTGCACCTAATTAGGCCTTAACCATGTAGTCTATCTTTGCAAACTTTAGCAAAAGCCTCTACAATTATTTCTATTAACCCTTCCAGTGTTAGCTCCCTATTGATACTTTATATCAGTTCCCTCTAAGTGTTAGTTCCTTATATCAGTTATTGATACCTTATATCAGTTGATACCTTATATCAGTCCCCTTCAAGCGTTAGTTCCCTGTATCATTGCAATGTCCTTTAGTTGGCCTTACCATGCCCCCCAAAGCTGCCGTGCTGAACGCTGCAGGTGGCGTTAAATGGCTTAATAAATGGAAATTTTATCTCAACCTGGAGATCCCCCAGGGCACCCCCTGCCCAGGCAGGGTCCCCTGGGGCAGGTGACACAGGGACACCTCCAGGTGGGCTGGAAATGTCCCCAGAGCGGGGACTCCACGGCCTCCCTGGGCAGCTGTGCCAGGCTCTGCCACCCTCACTGTAAAGAGGTTCTTCCCCGCTAAGGTGAAACCTCCTGTGTTTTACTTTATGGCCATCTTAGCTCGTCCGGTCGCGGGGCTCGTTTCGCCATTACCTCGTTTGCTCCCGAGAGGCGGATGACTTCAGATGATTTGGTGCAGCCAAGCCCCCGTTCTCCCCCGCACACGGCCCGGCCGCTGCCGCCCTGGGGCCCTGCCGGGGCCGCCCGCGATCCGGGAGGCGCCCCGGGCTGCTCGACACGATACGGACCCGGACCCGACCCGGCCCGGCCCCCCGTCCCACTCCCGGCCCCGACCCCGGCCCCCTCCCCGCTCCCACCCCCAGCCCGG
>WBMV01006423.1:426176-436296 GCA_013396655.1 Campylorhamphus procurvoides | reverse complement strand
CTCCAGCCCTGTCCCTGCTCAGCCCCAGCCCTGTCCCTGTCCCTGCTCAGCCCTGTCCCTGCTCAGACCCAGTCCTGTCCCTGCTCAGTCCCAGCCCTGTCCCTGTCCCTGCTCAGCCCTGTCCCTGCTCAGTCCCAGCCCTGTCCCTGTCCCTGTCCCTGCTCAGCCCCAGCCCTGTCCTTGCGCAGCCCTGTCCCTTCTGAGCTCGCTGCCCCCCGCAGGTCTCAGGGGGATCTCCCCATGAGGCTTCACAGGCTAAATGCAACCACTGCTTCTTAAATCAAAACAAGGTCTCGTGGTCCAATTCACAGGCATATTGACAATTGGCATTAGCTGGCTCAGTGTAAACTTGTGCAGCAAACTCCAAACCTGAGGTGCAAGGAGGAGCTTATCTTTTTAAAGCTGTGATTTGGAGGTGAAATGGAACATAATTTCCCGCTCGTTATAATGACCTGTACCGATCTTTCTCTTAGTAGTAAGTTAGAGTGGGTTAAACTGACCATGTCTAAACCACGCTATTTGAGTTGGTAGGCACCGGCTGCAGGAGAAATGTGGGTGAGGCTCAGCAATGTCAGTGAGCAGTGAGGAGGATCTGGAGTGCAAACACCTTGGTGTGAGTGCCCTTGGATGGACAAACCAGAGCTGCAGCACAGGGGCACTGGGTCTCTGCCGAGCCCATCCGATCCCTCCAACACAGGGCAGAGCAGCACTGTGGGTGACACAAGCATAGGTGACTGGCAGGGTTCCCAAGGTGCTCATGCTGCCCTGAAATTGCTGGGATTTAAGGATGGCTGCACTATGCCCTTTCTCCATCTGGTCCAGAGGGCCCCTGTATGCCAGAGTTCCTGTGGTGACAGCATCTTCTCCATGCCTTGGGAGCTTTTCTCCACCAGAAATAGTTGACAATAGAGCAATGCCCAGTGACAGGGTTCTCACTGCAACCCACTGCTGTGAAACCTCCCCACAGAGAACGTGACCAAGTTCAGTTGGCTTTGGCTTGTGATTGATTCCTTAGCCATGAAAGTCAGCAAACACCGCCCCACACAAGAGGTGTCAAGCCTATGAATCCACATTTGAACATGAGGATCTCAGGGTATGGGGTACTTCAGACTTGTTCGTGTTCATACCCTGCTCTGTCACAGAATGTAGCCCTCACTTGGTATAACTTGGTGTAACTGTACATTTAAACTCTGATGTGCATAATACTAGTAGATCAGTCACCCATGAATAGAATAAAACCCAAAGAGACAAATTTAAAAATATTCTTCAAATGAAGCTGGAAAAGGTTACATATATCTTGCAGTATTGCTGAGACTGGGAAGCCAGCAATCATCTATGGGACCAGGTCAGCTGGATCTTCTTTAAAGGACCACATGGCAAGTAAAAATCAGATTTGGTTGTCAGTGTTTGGTATTGAGGTATTGAAAACCAAAAAACAGTAGGGGCAAATGATGTGTATATCAGGAGAAGCAACTGCAGTGTGACCTGGGTCAGCATATGAAGGTTTTTCAGGCAGGACAAATACTTGGATGAATGCTTCAGTCATGTCTACTGGCTTCAAAAGAAGCACAGAAAGTATTTTTTTTTAAACACTTGAATGATTCTGTAAGTCAGTGGAGAAATGCTTTTCTGATTGAAGAATTTAGCCACAATAGTTAATAGGACTAGTTGTGGGATATATGCATAAGTATAAGTGTTTCTTTCCTGAATGTGGAAGTCATGGCTTTTCAATCTGAAGTTTGCTGAAAAGCTTTCTTTTTCACTGCAGGGGCATTTTGATTACTGGATTAGAAGATTTGAATTTTAAGTAATCTATATAGTTACTAATCTAGATAATGCAAGAAAAACAAATGCTTTTTGTTTAATCTCAGTCAATTCAATTATGGGTTTAAAATTAATGCTCTATATGCATGTGACTAGAGCTAGGATAAATTCACAAGCCCTCATAGAATAAATGCCCATATGAGTGGACATTTAAGTATCTTTGCCTTTGCAAGAATCTTAGGAATATACTTGGCTTTTTCAATGTATTCTTTCCAGGAAACACCACAAAAATCAAACATTTCTTGGGCAGAACCCAACAGAAAGCATTTTCTATTGTTTGTGCTATTGCTTCAGTAATAGCTGAGAAACAAACAGTCTGTCTCTGTCAATTTACTTGAAAATAGAAAAAATACAAATTAAGCTATAATAAACATGTAGTCGTATGCCCTGAGTGAAGTGCAGCAAGAATTATAGATGGGAAATGTAAAAAAGAATGGGAAAAATCCCAGTCTTTCCATTAGCAAAGATTGCTTGAACAAAACCCTACATCAGTAGTATTTCTGTTGAACTGTGGTTTGTTCACATTTGGAAGAGAGAGTAAAACAATAAAAGGCTCTGGGAAAACACAACAAATTACAGAGTAACTGAGCCTTCTCTTTCAAAGGATTTTTCTCATTCAGAGAATCCTGCCCTTCTCCAAGTGGAAGAAGAGCTCTTGCTTCAGCAAGAATTGAATCAGGTCTGAAGAAATGACTGTAGGGACCTGAACTCCTTCAGCAGAAGCTTAGATGGAGAGAAAAGACTGTATAGCAGATGTTGGGGAGGGTTTGCCTTTTTTGACCAATTATGTACTCTGGTGATCTGGTCAGACTCTAGTTAATTACCAGTACTTCTAATCACGCCACCTAGACACTGCATGTTTGTTACCTTGTGCATACATTAGCATTGCACAGTATTGCATCCTCAGGGAATTACTTTGTTCACCCCTGATCCAGATCCAGCTGCATTTAGATGGCAAATCTATTCACAAAATAGTTTCAGCATAGACATCTCAAAAACAAGCATTTTTCTTTAGTGTAGAAGTTGCTAGGGGATCTTTTTAACATGTAAAAAGTTGAAAAGCAGTTGCTGTACTATACCAGCATGATGGCATAAAGGTAACAAGTGAAAAAGAATTGTCCAGAACTTCTGGCTGATGTGAAGGAGATAACAGGATGTTCTGTGTGAAAGTCTGGCAATAAATACTCCGGGGCTGTTACTTACAGAACTGAACAAGCTTCTGGAAATACTTAATGTTGGATGTTGATTTAGTATTATCCAAAGATTCTGAATAGACTTACTTCTGTGATACTAAGTCCTTGGCAATACGTACTTTGCACGTTGTAATTTTAAGTGTCAAATACACATAATCATTTCTTCTTCCATCACAACACAATGCTCAGAAAGGCTAAGACTCAAGGACTGCATCAGTAGTCTTTGTGAAGAGAAATGAACTGGTAGCTGTAGAGTCTTGAATTCCCATGGCATGGTAGCTCTCAGTTTCACACACTGGTTTCTTACATCCACTACTAACCTTACAGCTCCCAGCAACCTCCCAGAGCACCAAGAGGCAAGGCAGGCTCCCCTTGGTGCATTGCAAAGCACCTGGAATCTCAGTGCATGCTTGGCACAATCTTAGCAAAGTGGCACATTGGTGAATTTAAAGCTAAGAATGCCTCAAAGACTTCCAAAATGCTGAGATGCCTCTGGCTTGGCCTTGAGGCATTGGGAACTCTGACTTAGCCTAAAGCACACTGGCATGAAATTCAAGTGTGGTTTTTTTATGAATATTTCCTTTCATCTCATTCTAATTCTGGTACTGGAAGCAACTGATAACCATCACGATTTCTCCCCAGCCCCAGCCTCTCCAGGTTCTAGTACTCTGACAGATTAATTTGTAATGTAATTAATTGTAAGTATCCTCATTTTATATGGGGAGGGGGGTGTTGTGATTTTTTTAAAAAACAAGCAGCCCTGGAACTATTTGTGAGGAACACAGCAATGTGACACAGTGCAAAGATCAGTTTTGCCTTGTCAGAGCAGTCCTTGAAAAGTTCCGGAGAGAGAATCTAAGCTGGTTTTCACGACAGTTTGTTTCTCCATGACTTCTCCATCTTTTCTCTCCTTGTCATCCCTAACCTTTGTGTCACATGGTCATCCAGTATTTTTTTTTAATTTTCATTTATGATGAGCCCAGATCATATTCTTTTTCTTTAGTCAGTCACACTGAAGCCAGTGGCACAAATTAACTTAAGCAAACTACTATGATTTTGGCCTTTCACAATTATCTAAATTATTATTGGTCAGTTGGACGATATTGTTCAAAGTACTTAGAACTGAAACATTTCTAAGCATCTGGAAACGGATCAGTGAAACAATACTAAGAGCTACATGTATGGCATGTGAAAAGTAAGAGGAGCGAGGGACTTAATAATTGAAGCAAGATAAGAAATCAAACTCAGGAGATCTTTGGATTCCTTAGGCCTCAGATGTAACATGACATTTAATTCTTTTCTGGAGTTCTGGCAGCTGAGAGCTCATCTTTTATCTTTTGGATCTTGCAGCATCAGGTCTGTCAAAGGTTTCATCTGGGTTTTCTTGTTTGTCTGCTATAATTTATAGCAGTTACAGGTTATATCCTCATGTTTTTCTCTATTGTGTAAGAGGATCTGAGAAATTCAGAAGTCACTTTGGAGCACGTTGGACAGTTGACTGTTACATTTGGTCACGTATTCCTCTTTTTAATAGGCCTGTGTAAGAATTTACGCCAAATTTGGGCTTGGCTTGGCTTGGAGGTTTTTTTGGGGTTTGGTCTTTTTTTGGTTGTTTCTCTTTATACTTCAGAATACTTACATAGTCTCTGAAAAAAGTGTTCCTTGAGCTGCTAGTATTAAATGCCATCGCTGTTCTCCAGGCCTTTAAAGGGGAAGAGCAGATATTGATATTTTCTCAAAAGCACTGTGTCAATGCTATTTACTGTTTTTCAGGGTTTCTCACCAGACTGCAGCTTTCAGCTCGCCCAGTAGGAATTCTGCCATCACCAAAGTCCTTTTCCCAACACATCCCCAGCTGTCTGTGGAAGCTGGGCCGCCTGAACCACGTGGCCATCGCAGTGCCCGACCTGGGCAGGGCTCAGTCTCTGTACCGGGACGTGCTGGGGGCCCAGGTGAGCGAGGCTGTGGCCCTGCCTGAGCACGGGGTCTGCACGGTGTTCGTGGAGCTGGGCAACACCAAGCTGGAGCTTCTGCATCCCTTGGGAGACAAAAGTCCCATATCAGGTTTTCTGCAAAAAAATAAGGCTGGAGGAATGCATCATATCTGCATTGAGGTATTTCACAGCAATGGCTTACGTAATAAGATATATTAAAGTAGGCTTATTTTTCGTAGGTTTGACCTGTGTCATGAACAAATATATAAGGCTGTCATATTTGTGAATTTTATTTCATAAGAAGAAGTCTTAAACATGCCTTTTTTCTGTTTTGGAAATCACAGTTCAATTTCATGAGCTACATGATCATTTTTTCCTCTTTTATGCTCTAAGATTAAATTGGGGAAGGAAGGGTTAAGCAGCCACTGTGGAAGGTGGACATCCCCCAGGGTTTATGAACAGTGTCAGATAGGTGTCAACTTCCTGACATAGGGGACATACAGTGGAAAAAAGAGAGAGCTGCAGGTTTAAGCTAAAGCATAATTTAGATTTTAGAAAGTTTCTTCCTGTTTGATATTTACTTGGTAATTATATATTATTTACTTGGTAACTGTATATAGGAGTCCAAAAAGCTTGCCAGTTGTGCTTTCCAAAGAGCATCAAGGCCTCCAGAGTTCCTTTTGCTCTTCCTTGCCCAACAAAGAGAGATTGGTCTGAAAGATGCTGGGTGAAGTACTTCCCTTATTTGGGATACTCCTGGTTTAGTGTAAGTTTGATTTCAGGCTGCTGCCTATGATACACATTTTAAATATTTTACAGAGCTGAGTCTTGCAAACTATTATTTCAAACTGCAACTATGCAAAGTGTAATATTAAAAAGTAATGGGATTGCTGATGTGAGTAAAAATTGTTTACAGACTAGATCTATAGAAACCAGTGTTTGCACTTGTGTGCTTTCATTGAGAACTGGGAGATTTTGCATACACCTAGGCATTGCAATTTGTCTTGCATTGTTTGCTTATTTGCAGATGGCCAAGAGTAGGAAAATTAATTCTGTTTAAATTGTCCCTAATTGCTAGGAAATGGGAGTGTAGAAGAAAGAAGCAATTTGCAATAAGAAAGAAAAACCCTCCAACCCTCTGTAAGACCAGTGGTTCTTACTTACAGGTACAAGAGAAAGAAATGGTAGGGATTTCTCAGCACAAAGAGCTCAAAGTTCCCAAGGGTTTCACCTTTATGAACACCATTTAAGAAGCTTTAAATATTTGCTACCAGTTGAAATCGATCTATATAGATCTCCATTTGTATGAGAGATGAGAGATCTTGTTGCAGATGAACAAAAGATGACTGTCAAGAGAAGTTATTTACTACTCAATTTACTTATGAAAATTGAGAAGAATGGGGCAAGGTAATTATGCAGATTGAACAATGTATAATCTGTTAAAAAAATATAGCTGTGTGCAATAGGTCAAGCAGACCAGGAGTCACAGTCTAAGAGATAGTTCCCTGAATCAGGTAAACCAATGCTACTTGTAGCCAGATTCTCCTAAATGAAGACTTGTAATTCATTAATATAATCTTCATGCAAAAATAATAGTTTTTAAAAATTAGAGATTAAGAAAAAGATTGTCCTAAGTCCCTTAAGTTTGTTTCCATGTAAAAACAAATGGAAGATTATAGAGTAATTTGCACTGAGAAAAAAAGCAACCCATCATTGACCTGCTGTTTAAGTGGGACTGAATACCAAATCTGGTCACTACCATAATCATAAAGATATTAAGCTCCATCCTCCAGTTTTCCACTCTCCTCAGAATGGAAAATCTTACCATTTCAAAGATAAGTACTCTTCTAAAGTGAGCAAAAATGGCTTTAATAAAAACTAATAAAGAACTTCAGTGTCAATCAGTTGTTCATTTGAAATTTAAAAAAAATATTTTGTAGAAATATCTCTCTGTGAAAAATTTTATTGCAAAAAGCTGAATTGTAAAAATCCTTTTGCATACTGGAGAGGAAGGTTAACAAGTTTATCATAATACTCTTAATTTATTCCTTCTGTCTTATACAAAGGAAAATTTAGACAGATGTTAGAGTTTATTCACCAAATTATGTCCAGACATCTCAATCTTGAAAAACAGCAATGCTGTTATTTAAGTTCTAGGTCTTTATTGATGATTGGATTTTCTATACTGAGTGCTAATTTTATTATTTCAAAAAATGAATGCATTTAAGGTTTTGGAAAATTCCACTCTCATTGGATGGCCTGACATCAGACTTCAGCTCACACTCCACAGCATAGGCATGCTTTTGTTAATGATGTATTCCTGCAGGAAACTGTGCTGAAATATTATAGGAATAGCTGTTATCATAGTTAAGTGCAGTAGGAAGAGCAGGTCCTGTTCTGGGTGTATTTTTGATAATTCCAAGCTTTTTTCCTTAGGAAACCTTATGAACCTCGACCTGCTCAGAACGGGAATGTCTAAACCTAAAAGGGACTTTCGTTTCCCCCTCTGTCCATTGCCCTCCCTTTTCACCAGCTTCGAATGAGTCAGTGCTTTGTCATCAGTTAGAAAGGGAGGCATTTTTATTTAGTTATTGATAGTTTGAAAGCAATATGATCTTCTTAATAATAGTAACACAGAGTTTAGATTCTTTATGGAATCCTTACGAAGTAACAGTGTAAAAGAAATTGATGGGTTTTGTGCATGAGAGATTTTAGCTTATTAATTTCTTAAATATAACTTTATTCAGTGTTTTATAAAATCTCCAAATAAAAAATGCAAACTTCTGTATTATTTTTATTTTCAAGACTAGACATTTTAAAATGGTTTTGTTATTTATTTTCAGATTTTTTTTAGAATTCAGAAATAACATTTTAGTAAGGAATTATGTTATTGCTCCTAAATGTAAAACCTCCATAATATGTTAATGTGTGTGAACCATATTTTTTTTATAAGGTTGATGACATAAAAGCTGCTATGACAGAACTGAAGAAAAAACAGATACGAATACTGAGTGAAGAGCCAAAAATAGGGGCACATGGCAAACCTGTGATTTTCCTTCACCCTAAAGATTGCCATGGAGTCCTTGTGGAACTCGAGCAAGCTTGAGCTGTAATATTCCTAAATAAAATAATGCAATAGTTGTGAAGTTGCTGAGCTGATGCTGGGAATATTGATGTGGTATTCAGTCTTCACGAGTTCATTGGAGTTCCCACAGACTAAATAGCTTTTGAGTACTGAAATAGTGCTGCAGATTTGGGGCTCTTTTTCTTTTTTCTTTTTTTTATTTTTTTTGGTTTTGTTTTGTGTTGGGTTGGGTTTTTTGGTTTTTTTTTTGTTGTTTTGGTTTTTTTGTTTGTTTTTTTTGTTTGTTTTGGGTTTTTTTGTTGTTGCTGATCTGATTTTCAGAATTCATATGTTGGCATTTCTTGAATTCTCTGTGATTCTAAAGACAAATACCCGAGCCAAGTTACATATGTACCATAGTAATTTATGTTTGGTTGCCTGTTTGCAGCATGATTTTGCCTCTGTAACCACAGAAACGATACAGTTTCTAGGTCAACCCGTGTTATTTTGTTCTACATTTCAGAGCAGACCCACTTCTCAGTGACAACAATATAGTTTAGACATTCCCTTTAAAAAGAAAGGAAAAATGAACCTTGTATTTTCTGTTTTCACCATTCACCATCTGTGCTTCACACCGATTGATTGGCTCATGAATAAAAAATCTGTCTATTATTGGATGGGTGTCTGCAATCAGTAAATAAGTTTTTTGGTATAACAATTACTGCCAAGGAAGTTGCCGTGCATACATCATCATTTAATTGTTTTATGAACTCTGTGGATATGCAGGCAATGGCAAAAGAGGACCTGAAAAGTTATTTGCCTGACATACATTTCCAACTGTAATGTACTTGTCACATTTTAGTTTTTTCAGTTATTGATTTTTTTTTCAAGCTGTGTCCATAGAAGGATATGTGGGAGAGGCATGAAAAGCAGTGATTAATCTTGTGATTGACTTTGCAGACACAGTTTTACCGTGCCAAGGCTCTTCCCAAACCAGCAGTCGGAGTGTGCCAGTGTGCCTGTGCCCTGGGCTGCACACACAGCTCACTCACTCATTTATGGACAGACCAAAGCACTCCCTGTCCTGAGATTTTCTGTTATAGGTTTGCTTTGACATGCCAGCTCTAGAAACTGGAGACTTGCTGTTTGTCTCTCTAGTTTTCTCAATCCTTAAAAAGTCATGTTTTTTCCTAGCTGAACTACAATCTGCATGCAGAGCGAAAAGCTCCAGCTCAATACGAAGTAAGTTCATTTTAGCCTAGGAGAGTTTTTGCTTAATGGAATGGAATTATTTGTGATGTGTGTCGTGTTTGCTGCAACGAAACACAAGTGTAGTGTTGACCTGAGATTTTAACAGGACTTTGAAGACATTGAAGCTTCCTCATGACTTCTACTTCTGACAAAATCTCTATAAAGCCATGCTTTTGCTTTTCTTTTTAGAAAATGAGCTAATGTTGTACTCAAATATTCCTTCAGTGGTATTCTAAGAACAGCCGGGCCTTCGCTGGGTCTGTGTTTGTGGCTGACAGAGCCCCTGGACAGAGGGGGGTCCTGGGGGTGTCCCCGCACCCACACCCCACAGGGCTGGGTTTGGGGGACCCTGAGACCCCCTGGACAGAGGGTGGTGCAGGGGGGTCCTGGGGGTGTCCCCGCACCCACACCCCGCAGGGCTGGGTTTGGGGACCCCCAGACCCCCCGGGCCACCCGGGCAGGGACAGTGCCATGGGTGAGGGTGGGCTGGGGTGGCTCGGGGGAGACTGAGGGGCTGCACTGGGGCCTGCCTGACCGGGAGAGAGGGGAAACTGCCCTGAGCTGGTGTGGGGTCAGGGCGGGCCAGGCAGGGATGGGGGTGGGAGGGGATGCGGGGGTGTGAGGGGGTGTGTGAGTGTGTGTGCGTGAGTGTGTGTGTGTGTTTGTGAGGGGATATGTGTGTGTGTGTGAGTGTGAGGGCGTGGGTGTGAGTGTGAGGGGATGTGTGGGTTTGAGGGGACGTGTGGGTGTGTGTGATAGTGTGTGGGTGTATGTGCAGGGGATATGTGTGTGTGTGAGGGTGTGTATATGAGAGGGTGTGAGAGTGTGAGTGTCTGTGAGGGGGTGTGAGTGTG